>JAYMTE010001485.1:0-13248 GCA_036897545.1 Pelargonium fulgidum
CGTATCCAAAGCCGAAGGACCATTTACCAACAAATCATTGTGTACTGTTACTAAGAACTAGGAACAGGAACAAGTGTACAAATTTTTTTTTTATTTTTTTTTATTTTGAGCGGGGTACAAGTGTACAAGTTAGAGCTGCATTTCTACAAATTCAGGTAATCCAATAAATTTTCAGGTAAAAAATATTTTCAACCCAAACTCGAGGAAAACCCACACAAACCCAGATCCAGAAACCCAGATTGCCTGCCCTAGTACAAGGCAATTGTTGGTCTCTCGCTGATTGCGGAAAGAAGAAAAAGAAAGGGTTTTAACATTTTGTAGTCTCACTACATACAAGAAAATAGAGACAAACAAAGCAAGAAGAATAGGAAATGACCAGAGCATAACATAACTATTTCTAGAGTTTGTACATAAATACTACTATAACAGTACACAAATGTTCCACATGTGAGATGGAACAAATAGAGCACTGATTTAACCAAAGAGAAGTGTCATCTACTCCAAAGAACTAAAACCTCTCTGTACATAAAAAGCTTTATACATGAAAATATCAGAAAAAGCTTCCCATCCCTTCCCATAGTACTCCATCTTTTCCTCTATTGCGACGCCATAAAGTGAATCAACTACCAGTATTTGCTGTTTCTATACCATTTTAAGTCAGTGATTTCCAGAACTTCTTCTTCTGAGCTTCTCCTAGTTCCACGTCAATCGGCTTCTCATTTGACTGCTATTGCTACCGCCACCAACCACCCATTTCCTTTCTCTACACCAACGCCTACTACTACTATAATTATAATAATAATAATTACATTTATTCACATTTTATGTACCTGCTGAGTGGGAAACTGGAAGTAGACTAAGATAGGTGGAACGATCCTTGCCCTTCGGTTATGGCATATAAGAGTTTCTCTTTCATCCTCTCCTGCAAAATGATCGTGATTACATAATAGCCCTAATGAATAGCACTCAATAAAACCCTGGCTATGGGTAAGTCACTAACTCAAAACCACTTGAGGTGGCGTTCAGATTATATAAAAAATACTTACAAATTGGAATCAAGAACGAGAATGGGGATGAGATTCTCAATCTTAACGAGTGAATTTGGAATGCGAATCCCCATTTTCATATTGTCATTCTTGACTCCCATTCTCGTTCCAAATTTTTAGCCCAAACGGTACCTCTTATAGTTTGGACTTGGGCAAAAGAACCCTAATCCACCATTTCCTTCTTCCTCACTCTTTTGGCTCTGAGAGAGAGAGAGAGAGAGAGAGAGAGCTGATATGTACGGGGATTTTGCCTCAACTCAAAACGAGTTAGTTTTGATAACTAAATCATAACTGCGTCGTTTTGGGATCCATACCCATGAACTAGAGCCGTCTATTTGGACCCAAATATTTGTGGGTTTGGGTAGCACAAAATGGGATTGGGTTGAACATTTCTCGGAAATTGCAGATCGGATCCGGCAACCCACACATCTTGCACACATAACTCAAACTGATATCCGAATTGACACTACTACCATGAACATGTGCAAGTACAGTACAGCCAGAGATCATACCTTTGAAGAATAAGGTGGAAGTTTCAGATAGTTAGCACAAGTCATGACACTGGGTAGGTCTGCATCTGCCCACTTGCTACAGTGCTGTAGGTTAAAAAAACAGAAAATAGTCCGTCAGAGACAGCATCTACAGTAACAGCAAAGAACATAAGAGATTTTCAGTGACACGCACTTTTCGGACAATAGTCAATTTTGGGTTGAGAGATGCCAATCCTCCAGGAGGAAGACGAGGTGCACCAGTTACAAATTGAATAAATGCCCGTCTCTCTTCATGGTTGAACTCAAGTATAATCTCAAGTAACTGACAAAACAAAAATGAGAAATGTGTTTGTAGTTTTGGAAATGCACAAAGAGAGAGGGAGAGAGAGAGAGAGAGAGGCCATTTGAGAAAACTTACATTAATAATGGGAGGACTGCTGGCTGTGTATCCATGATCGAATTTGATATGATCCATTAGCTCATTAAACTGCTTCGAAACAAAAATTAGAAAATTTAAATAAAAAAAGAAAGTAGAAGGGTTAATCTGTATACAGTAGATCATATTGATGGTGAAAGATATACGCACAGCCCAAGATTCACATTCTCCACATAGTAAACGCTCTATTTCCTCTTCAGTGAACATCTGCAAATGCTCAATCGGGAAAACCTATAGAATAAAAAGGGAACGGATCATTATAAAAGGCCAGCTTGGCTATGAAACTAATATTTGAGAAAATAATAAGAATTCATCTCTGAGCTAGACTAGAATTTTAAATGAACACATTTAGAAATTTTGAAGATGAGCCCCTACACGCACACACACACACAAAGTATTTATAGTTCTATCCCATATTATGACAAAAACACTATTGCTGCCTACAGTGAAGTCTTAAAATTTTGGTCATGATGTATTAAGTACAAGTCGCAGTCAGCAAAACTGTCGACCCCTCAAAAATCATGGTTAAACAGAACTATAAAAAACAGTGCAATCTTCTAAGCCAACTTCATAAGATCGTGGTAGTTTAATTGTTTATTCTATAAAAGAACTGATGGTACAGTAAAAACCTGATTGAATCCAGATTTGAAAGCCTCCACTTGTCTTGTAATTCCATCTTTTATTGTTGCATCCACAACAAGTGACACATAATCCTCCAAGTTGCTCATGTTTACCTGTGATGATTACATGAAAAGATTAGGTAATTTTACACCAAAAATAAAACTCAGCACAAAATATCAGCAGATATGAATGTGCCTGTACTAAAGAATGACTTACCATTGAATGGTCGGGCCCAGCAATAAGAACATAATTGGGATACCCAGGTAGAGTGAAGTCGAGGCAAAGGTCGTCAATTTGCATATCGTGAAAGCTCGAGTCAGCTTTACTGCTTGAGTGCTCTCCACCGACGAAATCCAAATACTTTTTCCTAACAACAAGAGCATGGAACTCTAGTAGGGTCCGACCGAGCTCAGGATCAAATGATTGGATGTCATACAAACTCAATTCCTGTTTATTTAAGAAAAAAGTTGCAAATCATTAGTGTAGAAAATTAAGAAAAGACGAATGGATGATATTTCAAGAAAAAGAACTCTATACCTGTCCGAGGATAAGTTTATAGAAAGCTTTTGAGAAAGGAAAATCCATAACTCGTCCATCTTGAAGAGCCTTCGCTACAAGCTGCCCCAAAAGAACAAAGTTTTTTATCACTTCACAGAACTGTACTCCATCAGATGTTTCTATTGTAGATGACCACGGACGAGGAAAAAGTCCACAAGGAGATGTCAAAAATCCGGAATCATTGCCATCCAAGAAGTTGCTGGCAGCTCTTGAACTGTGATCTCCTCTCCACATACGCAAACCAGACTTCTGAAACTCCTGACTGACTAGTGTATAGAATTCCAAAGTCGGACCAAGACCAGTACCAACTTCTTCGGTATATTCAACTTCAATAACCACTTTTTTATGAGCATACATATCCATCATCTTGGCGGCCGAGTCAAGAATCTGGTCCCGACAAACCAAAAACTTCTTACGAGGCAAACCACTAACACTGGATCGCCTGTCACTTGGAGAACCAGAACTATTATGAGATGATGATCTTTGAACTTGCGGTGTACCAAATGCTTTCAATCGGAAGTACTTGCTTCTTGCCTCAAAACTGAATACGAACGGGCATGAGGCCATTAACTGATTACACCACAAAGGCATGCCACCGGTGGACACAGCCAAAGAATCCCTCATTTGTTGTTCAAGTTTTTCCGTTAACTTAATGCTCACAAACTCATTCTGCAGGACTGAGTGAACTGTTAGCTTTAAATTATCCAAGTTATCAATTCTTCCTTCAGCAAAAGCAAATATTCTTTCACGAGTCATCAGATGGAATGTCAATCGGTTCATGCGTTCTATGCTTTTAAGCAGAAGCAAAATATCGTAAGTAGGATTTGACGTGTCAATGTCAGAAGCTAAAGGACTTGAAAACATGCTGGAGAACCATGTAGCATACTGTACATATGGCCTGACTTTGTCTAAAGTAGAGGAATCATGAACTGAATTCAGATCTTTTTGAGGTTCGGGAAGTTTCGGTTCTACAGAACTTCTGTATGTTACTGTGTATGTTTGACTCCAAAACTTCGGATCAGCAATGAATTCATTTTCTGCTTTTATTTGTTGTTGGAGAATGGCTTGATACAAAGTCAATGTCCGGTCAAGCAGTTGCCCTTCTAGATAAAACAAGAGTTTTGATGAATCATCTTCACTACTACAGGAAGCAGGATTTTCCATCTCCACATCAGTATCTGGCTCTGAAGGTACAAGCTGTTCTTGTGCTACAGATTCCTATAGCCAACAAACAATAACTAATTAAGAGAATGGGCCCAAATCTATGTTGCATAGACACGACACAGATAAAATCTTAGACACGGTATGCTAAGAATACATTCAATAATAATAATTGATAATTTCCAATTGCTATAGATAACTTTCTCGGCCTTTTGGCTAAGATCAAGTGTAGTATCTGTTCTTATCAGTTTAATATCTACTATTATCAGTTCAATATCTACTATAGAAGTGCATAAAAGTTGCATCAAGTTATGCTCGCCGATGTGTTTTAAAAGTGTCGAACACGTTCAATCAATTCATTTTTAGAAGAAAAAAAAAATAGAGGATGCATACGATGCTTAAAACCATTTCTAAAAATTGGAGAACATTTTACTATTTTAGCGTCCAACATGTATCCAAAGAGTGTTTGAGTGTTCAAGTGACGGATACATATGGGACAGGGGTATGTTGAGAAGATGAGAGTGTTTGTGCATCATAGCCGCAGATTGTTTAGAACAACAACAACAACAAAAAACAAAAATAATAATTCAACATTTTAGCTTGATCCATATGCTGAGGAAAAGACACAACACCCAATCACATCATATGAAATCTCAGAAAGATAGTAAATATCATTATAGCCAACAACAAAGAAAGACTGGTTTCAATCTTTCTATTAAGTCGTGTCAATATGAAGTCATTCAAAGTAGACACTTTTGGTGAAGAAAACGGGTACTTACAACATGATTTCCATCCATGGATGATGTTTCACCAGAATTATTTTGTATTTCAGGTGCAAGCTGTGATGTATTAGCTCCATCTTTCTGCAGAAATTCACATTTGAAATATGAGCAATATGTATCATCCAAGATGTTTCCAAGTTCTAAGCAAAAAAAAAAACGAGAAACAAACGGTGAGAGCAACCGCATCACACAAAACTAACCTCCAACTCAGGTAAAGCAGCAGACAAGTTCGAATCCATAGGATCTGGAACTTCACTTTGATCAGGGCTGACGTCCATTTGTAGTTGGAGAGGTGGAACATCAGTATCACCCTTAGTTTCAGTTTCAGTTTCAGTAGCCGAGCTTGTGCACTCAGTTCTTTTAGAGCGAACTCTAGGCCATAGAAACCCTTCTATTGCATCCAGAGAAGAAAAAGGATCAACAGTCAGCACATCTCCAGAATGTTCACGCAGACGTGCCTCACCCTCTCCTCTCGCAAAACAAACTCTTAAACAGGGATGCATTGTGCTACGTCCATTTGGAACAGTAGCAAATGAGTGTTTTCTCTTGGATACAGGGCTTGATATAACAGGAAAGTTCTCCAAAGAAGACAAGGCATTTTGAAGTTTTTGTATTAATACCAACATAGGCAAATCCTTGAAAGCGGGATCTGAAGAAGACAAGAACAGCCTTGCCAGTGCCTCAAACCTTCTCTCTACTATGTAGGAGATATCACACACACCATGAAGCTCTACCTTGTCTCTAGAATATTGGCCACTCGATAGGTAACTCACCAATGATTTTACAATTCCACTCTCAATAAATTCAAAAGTGGAAATCGGTTCTCCTCCACTAAGCTTTGACACAATTTGATACAATGGGGTATGACACTTCTCGTCATGATGAGCTGCATCATCATTAATTGCGTATGTATTCATCAGATCGTCTAATGCAGCAGAATAACTCCTAAGATTTTGAAGAATATCAGTCGTTCCTTCCTCAGACTCATCTAATTTTGGAGTGAAATAACTTGTTCGTATTTGCTTTGCAAGATTGTGAACAGAGTCCTTTTCAAGCTTGCAAGATCCCACTTCTGATGCTTTAGGAGACTGACCAGTATTGAAAGCATAGCATAAGCATCTTAGAACCTCCCTTCCAGCAGACTTTTGTCTCGAGTCAAAAGACACCTCACTGAACACAGGAAACATCAGCCTTGAACATTTTTCAGGAGTTAAAAGTGCATCGATGGCAAAAAGGACACCCTCTTTAATGAAAGAAGTCAAAACAAAATCAGGAAGCTTTTGCAGGATAATCTCAGCAATTTGCAAGGCCAACATGAGCACATGGTGATCCTTTCGAGTAAACACTCCGGCCAAAAAGCTGCCACAATGCCCCAAAATTGTCAGTGCTAAGAAAATACGTTAATATTTGTAATGATAAATACAAGAAGATATGAATGACCTTGAAATGTTGGCATTCGCAAGCAATTCAAGAAGCATGTCAGGTTGGCTCAAATTAACTAGCTTGTTGACAACAGATAAGCAACCATAGCAAACATATAGATTTGCACCAGAATTAACAACCTGTAAGAGGGTCGAAGACCAGATTAACAAACCTGTAATGAGAGACTAAAAGAGAGTGAAGTTCCATAATAGAAACCAACCTGGATCAATGTGGGAAGTATATCCATCCCAAATCTTTGCAGAAGATCGGGATGATTGAACAAAAATGATCCCTTGTCCATCATTGGTTGAACATTTAGATCTCTTGCTGATGCAGGAAGAAGCTCATTTAACAACTTCAAAACCTCATGTACCTGGAAGAAATATAGTTATGATGAGCAATTCTTTTTCCTACTAATTCAAAACCCATTAAAGTACACTTTGGCCTCATTAAGTATATCATTCCAGAATGAATCAAACTGCATTCACATAAAAATTAGTTCCTCCAGAATTCTATAGAAATCTCCATAGGATAAAGACTACAAGGCCCACAGGTTTTGTAAACAGTATACCGACCTGACTCCGAGCAGCTTAAGCAATAAGTCATCGACATTATCATAAAATAGCGTCAAAGACTTATTGAGTTCAATGGCAATAGGTTTGTGTCTTACAAGGCTACAACCCCCACCCCACATCTGTCCCTTTATAGCATTTCGTCAATACCAAATTTGTATATCTCTATATCATTAATGATTTCCATTCTTCCTCTTATTAACCATATAACAAAACAAAATTCCCATCAAAGCTATTTTTCTATCATTCCAGAAAATTCCAGAAGCTACCTTTCTCAAGCTATTTTTCTACTTTTGTTAGGGTGAAAAGTAGGTTTAAACTACAGAGCAAAGTTCTTAACCAGTAGTGAAGGGAATTTATAAAGCTATTTCATGCCTAAATAAGTTGAAGATGTTGACAAGATGAGTTTTCATCTGGGTTTATACAAAAATAGCATACAGCAAAATTATGAACAAAATAATATGAAATATCGGATCAATACCTGACTGCAATGTCCATCTGCCACATGAAGAGAGGAGATACCATGCGAGATGTCTTGAGTAGATAATATATCCTTCAATATGGTGCTTATGTTAAGCTCATAAAGAGTACTGAATGCTATAACAGAACCAGACGCAAGTTTGACAAGTAGCCCAATCAGACTCTGCCAGTCAAAAAATGGAAAAGTTAGGTCATCATTTACAAGAGGTACAATTCGACAAGAGGTACAATTCGAAAGAAAGTTGAGAACAAGAAAAGAATTGCATACATTGTAAATTGGTTGGGATAGAGTAGTTCTGCTATTCAAATTTATGAGATGTGTGGCTTGATTTATCAGCCCATGCTTACATATTTCATCCAGCATCTCGGAAGACTGACTGACTCGCTCCACAATTTTAATCAAGCAACTAGCCACATTTTCAACAATCTGAGGAATTAAGATAAAAAGATAAATGAGTTGGAAATATTTAAAATCAGGAGTTATTCTATAAAACAAAACTCAAAATGAATCATACTTGTCGATCCTCGTACTGTAGAAGATTGCATAATATGGGAACTGCCTCCATGACAGATGGACATTCAGAGGGAAGTTTCTTACATATGTTCACCACAGTTGAAAGTGCAACTCTCTGAAGAAGAAAAAAAACACATTCTTTAAGCCTCAAATGTAAAATACAAAAGTTAGAAAATATAAACTTGCATCAAACAAATAAGAATCCATTATATGATGGACTGATTATCACAGTAACAATGTATCCCACACCCACTTACCTGAATACTTGTAGCGAAGAAGTCAATATAATTCAATACAGCCATAATTGCCCCAGCTTGCAAGCATGCAAGAGGTTGATCCCGAGAAATTTTCTCCATTGCTTGTAAGCACTATATCAAACACAATAGCATCCCATGTGAAATTGTCTTATAAAATAAAGCCATCTAAGTCTATATAAATAAATAAAAAATCATTTATTACCTGTTCAGCTACATCCAAGTACTCAATAGCCATTAATCTTTGACAAAGAGCAGGAACTGCATCATGCCGAACAAGGATGCTAGATGATCGAGGAGAAACATCACATAAATAGGTGATAGCCCTTATTGCCAATAGCATTATATCTGGGTTACTCTCATGCTGGGCAAATTTCACAAGAAGCGGAGAAAATGAATCAGCCGTCATGCTTGAGAATGAACTCTCAGTGCAAAATGACAACACTTCACATAGCTCAGTAAGACTAGCTAATTGCCCAGAGGGATCATTGTCTTCAATCAAATTTGACAAAATGCTTTTGAACTTCCCATGAGAGCTGGATGACTGTCTCTCCTGAAATTCTCGGAGATTCTCTTCATCATCTGAATCACACGAGCCATATGCGGAATCCTTCTCGTTTTCTCCATCTGACCTGCTTGAGGCTGAGGCAGATGACGAAGTGTCCATATCGCCATTGTGGTTCTCCTCAGGGGCTGAGGGTACAGAATTCACTTGGGTCTGAATAGATGAATTTTGGGTTTCATCAGGTATTGAGTTTGTCAAATTGACGTGGGTTTCAATTGATGAGTTCTGGGTTTCGGGGATTAAGTTAGCAGAGTTCATTTGGGTTTGAACCGGTGAGTTTTGGGTTTCAGGGTTGGTATTATCGGACGAATTCATATTGGTTGGGATTGATGTGTTTGAGGTACTTGTTCTGAAATCTAATGAACTGCAAGCACGTTTATCGGCTGGCAACTCATCTACTGAATCAGCTCTCTTTTGACCCCGATTTTCCATTTACGGTTCAGAATCCAACACCTTCTTAGCAATACAGCAACAGAAAATCATTCCTGTATGATCCAAGCCTCACATTAGACATTTTTTTTTTTCACTATTATGAAAATCAATTAAATGTAGCAAAATAGGAACAAACACCAAAACTTTAGCTCAGAAACAAGCCTCAAATTCTAAATTTTCGACACAAACACACAGAAACAAACAATTGTTGAAAATTTACCAAAACAAATCCACAAACTCATTGTCTTGTCCATGGATTCCAGAACTAAAACAGCCAACAGAACACAAATGTATACATACATAAATATCTTCAATATTTTGCATCATATATCCCAGACTTTCCAGTAGAGAACTAAGCTTAATATTAAAAAAAAAATTAAAAACTCATGAGCTCAGGTTTATTCCAACATTAACTGATTAACAAATTAATCATTGGAAAAAACAAACACGCACAAAAAATCACTTTTATATGAATAACAATGACCTATACTCATTGTTTTTTTCATGGATTCTAAAACTAAAACAGCCAACATGACACAAATGAACACACACACATATACATATAAATATATATTTTGTATCATATATCTCAGTATCTCCAGTAGAGAACTAAGCTTGATATTAAGAAAATTAATTAAAAAAACTCATGAGCTCAGGTTTGTTCCAACATTAACTGATTAACCAATCCACCGTCCAGAAGAAGAAAAAAAAAATCACTTCAATTTGAATAGCAATCACCTATACATATAGGTAAAAATTCACAAAATTTTCCAGGTAAATTGAAGTGATCAGAAATCAGTAGAAAAATCAAAATTAATAAAAAAAAAACAAAGAATCATGAGTTGAACGAATCGATCGAGAAAGTTAGATGATCAGTTGGGGAATTTGGTTGAGGTTTCGGTACCTAAAAAGTGCTGCAGTTGCTGTTAATCGGTCTTCGAGAGAATCGAAGAACGTTCAAAGAGTAAAAATCTAGGGTTTTTCTGGTTCTTCCCTCTGAATCTGCCGATCCTTTCTTGGAGACTAAATTAAGGTCTGTGTGTGTGTGTGAGATGATATAAATATATGATGCGTGAGTTTATGGGTTTTTTTTTCTTTTTTTTTTTTTTGTTTATGGCTTGTTTGGCACAGAAAGATACATATACACTTTTGTTGGAGTCTTAATCTTAATTTATGTTAATTTATTTTCCATAATTAAATGGTTTTACTAATTGTATTTGGAAAATACTATATGGATCAATTTTGTACTTCAAGTGGGAAATTAATATTAAATAAATAAAAATTCAAAAAAAAACAAGTTTAAATATATAATAACTCAATGTTTATGATATTAGTATGGTGCAAGAAATTTTATGTGTTGTTTTGTCGAGTATGATTTGACAAATTGAGTTTTGATTTGGGTTTTGATAGAAAATGTTTGTCTTGACTTCAAAGGATTTAGGTTGTTTGTGAGTTTTTGATAAAAATAAAGTTTAGTTTTATGTATGAAATACGTAGGGTCGTCGACTTTATCGATCTGAACAAACTACAAACTGATTGAGTTTTATATAAAACTTGAACCTTCAATTAGCTCTACTGAATTTTGTTATTTTATAAATATTTCTTATATTTCATACAACATTTCATATTTGTTCCTTTCAAATCTTGAGTTCGTGTATTATTTAATAAAATATTAATTTTTGCTTCTCCTAAAAACTTGAATTTTGACTAAGTGAGCTATAAATTTTTACCTTTGCAAATTGTCCACACAAAATGAAAACTTTAAATTCATCCTTGATCATTAATTATTTACTGAAGGACAAATTGACATGATATTTTGTTTTTTTTTGTAAACCATTTGATGAATATATTCATGTGGATGACATTAAGTCAAAGAAGTGAAAGTAGTGTCGGCATTTCAAGTTCATCTGAAGTTCAAGTTGAAGACGGTCTAAATCAAATTGAGTTAGTAAGAAAAACAAATTTTAGATATAAAATATATATGTTCATCTTGAGTTGTTTGAGCCGTCCACATTTGCACGGAAAACTACACCCAAAAAAATGGTTTGAGTATATTTGAAGTGACTTGTATCCCTCAGAAAGGCCTAGTTTTAGGCACACAAGTTTGTATCAAAACTTTTTTTAATAGGTTGTAAAATCTTAATCTTATATTCGATCTGAAAGGGTCATGGTCTTAGATTAGACTTCTAAAACATGTAAAATGTGTGAAATTTGCGAGTTTATCCAACAAATAATTAAATTTTGAAATCCTAAATTTAGGTTCAAATGGTACTCTAACTGAGATTCTTGATTCTCAATAATAAAATACCATTTTGTGTCAAAAAAATTATTTACTAGTAGTGTGCTGTGCAAACGAGGTCCATGGCGGGTGATGCGGACGCCAGTGTTATGGCAGTTGGTTTGTTGAGATTGAAAATCAGTAACGGTGGGTGGGCCAGTGTGGGACCCGAGATATCTTCGTGTAAAGGAACCGAGTCATCTTGAGATCGTGACCGTTGGATTTTACAAGTATTTAAGAAATCGAGGGTCTGGATTCTAGAAGGATCTGCATTGTTTGATAATGGTGGTTTCTTGTTGCCATGGGCAAGATAGTAATTTAGCATTTATTTTATTTTAAAAAATGGAATATAGGAGTATTAGATTGGATGGAGGAATCTATTTCTTTTTCAAATAGCATATTGAAATCTTTGTTATGAAATTTACTGTGAGGTTGCAATTTAAAATTCTAGTTTTATTGATTTTTTCCCCGTCATTTTAAGCCTAAGATAATAGTCCGTGACGAATTATTGTTCGACATTATATAAATGACTGAAACAATCTCTTCAACGTTTATGAAACTATAAATGCGTTGAAGTCTTAAAAAGATACTCGTCATAGTTATGATGAAAAAATATTTTGAGAGAAAATGAAATCGAAAGTTTTGTTAAAATAATTTATCCACATGCATGTGTACTACAAGAACCATTTGCGACAAAATTTAGCAACAAACTTAATACCGATGGAATCAGGTTTGTTGTTGATCATTGATGATGACATTTGTTTTGTCTTGTGTGAATTTGTGATGAATGTTTATGTTATCAACAAAATTTGAATAAGTGGAGTATATGTTTTGACCCTTCAAAAATAATAATAATTGATGGAATTTCATACATTATCGATAGAATTTTTCTTAATGATTGTCTGTATTTTTGAAGTGGTGCTTAATTTGGTGTGGGATGGACTATTGTTAAACATTAAAAGTACTTATTTATCTCAAAAGTCCTAATAAGTATAAATTTTCATATATAAATGTTTGAAATTAATATCATTTGCTTAAATAATTAAAGTCAAAAGTCAATTTAATTTATGAGTTGAGTTCACTACTTTATTAATATATACTTAAAAAGTATGAGTATTGTTACAATCTTGATTCTACTTGGTGAAGTAATGTAGAAGATCATTTGGTACTTTTGCTTTTGCTTAGATCCAAAAGTGTAAAATATCACCAAAATAGTGGTTTTGGTTAGTGGACCAAACACTGAATGCTTAAAATTTTATTTGCAATCTATAAATTCGTATTACATAAAATAAATTCAAATATATATATATTAAAAATCTAATTCAAATAAATTCAAATATATATTTTTTAGAAATCAAATTCGAATAATTTTCAAGTAGAGTTAAATAGGACAGTCCTTACATAAAGATATGCTATACCTAAAATGTGATTTGCTTTGCTTCTAAGTTCTAATTCAAAATAAACATTTTCAACTCAAAACTAAAAAATTACTGCTATCGGCATTTTGATTTGTGGTAATTACTAACTAGAAAGTAAAATAGTGAATATTATCTGAAGAAAATTTATTTTCCTAGGACTAGAAATTTATTTAAGAGCAAATCACAGTAACCTCTATGGAGTTACCACTAAAAAAAAA
>JAYMTE010001486.1:0-13245 GCA_036897545.1 Pelargonium fulgidum
TGAGAGCAATAAAGATCGGGAGGTGGTATATAAGGAGGCTATTGCTACATACAAAGTGTGCTATGATTATGCGAACAACCAACCAAGTGCCAAATATTGCCATTTTCCATTTAAAGTTGCAGGTTTAGTTCTTTCTGCGTTTTATGCTAATAAAGTGTTAATATGCATTCTACTGCATCCTATCACTTCTCAAGGATCTGTGTTTCTAAACTTGGTACGTATATTACCTAAGTCCTTCAGCTTTCTATCTTCGGTATAGTAGAAACCTTTAAGCTTCGTCAAACCGTATGGGTTGTGTTTGATGCTCACATATTTGCCGCATAATGATTAGCACTATATGTCAGGCTTGGATCAATGTTTCGTAGTCTATTATATAGGCTTGTATCCAACTACGCTTCTCAATCTTACCACATATCAAATGTGATCGTTTACTAAACCAAATTAGCCTTTAGTTCACAATAGTGTTACTGTCATATGTTTGTTTCTAATAACTTCTTACATGTTTTGACATAATTGTCGTATAATACATACAGAATTTAGTAGTTGAAATTGGAACATTCTGTATATAAACTAATACTTATTGAAGTACTTGAAAGCTTTGTACATCCATGATGTGAGTATGTTGATATTTTATATGATTATCCGGTTAATGTCTGTGAATGCATTATTTTGACTATGTGCTTACTGTATCATTATAAAACAGATGTAGTCAGTCACCTTTATACATCCATGATTTGAGTATCTTGATATTTTATATGATGTACTTATTTATTGATGGTTTAAATGAAGTGAGTATGTTGGTCATGCCATAAAAATTTCGTATTTTCATTCCCTTCGTTCGTTCACCCTTCTAATACATTTGTGGGTTTCCATGTATAGTGCCAATTGAAAACCACATTGTCATTGTGAACATTGTATGTACATTCGAAGGCGTTGACTTATCTGAAATTGATGGTGGAGAGATTGACTGGTCCTGTCGACAATTACATGAAGCTATGAAAAGGTTCACACAGAGTTGACACTTATATATGTGATGGTCCAATATTGCCAACGCTTAACAACATAAGTGATGTCCGCCCGAACGTTGTTGTGTATATGTGTAACAACATATTGGTTGTCCTAGTCTAGATTCGTGATGAAATGATATGATATATCTCTAATGCAATCTTTAATAAATTACACAATTATTCACCTCTGAAAGTGCAATGTTACTTATCACTAATTTTTTTAACTTTATGGTAGTGTGCTTTCAGCAGTTACATTTACGGTACTGTGCTTTCAGCAGTTACACTTTTTTTTCATATGTATATGTTAATTGGTGTATGCAAGATTTGGTGTCCATGTATGTTGGAATGTTACCACAAACATTAACCCAACAATTGTACAATTGTTGGACTTCCAGGAATATGACATTGTTACATTCTGTTTATCCATTACCTGTCTTATTTTTCCAGATTGTCCAACACAGATTTTTATACAATCAACGGAAATATTGTCGATGTCGATCTCTTGTTATGTGTTTACGGTACAAAATATTTGCAAATACAATTCCCTCAAAAACCTTCCCTCACATTACTCGAATTACAGAATGATCACCACCTATTTGTGTTTGTTATTATTGAGAAAAGAAATGCCGCTGACAATAAAAAAATGACAAACCTACCCGAACGATGTAACGTGGTGTACTTCAGACACTTACGTAGCAGAATCATAGACATGTCATGGTAGACAGAACTGTCATACATTAACTAATGACAGACATGTATTGGATAGGATATGAGATTAATAATATAATTATGAACATGTAAACAAATTATGTTTATATGTTAATAATGAGCGCCTAAAATCAGCTGTGATTACGAAACTGAAGTTTTCATCAATAAGATGGTGGAAGAACGGTTACACAATGAAGCAAGCGTTACAACAGTTACGACCGTTAAGAGTCTCAGACTAAGCAAATACAGTAACGGTTTTTTATCATTTACCCCATTACTTAATGGTAGCAGTTACACTAGTGCATATTTATCTTACAATAGTGGTATTTACTTGTTTTGTATTATGCTGAAAATCAATATACTTAACAACCAATTAATGAATTCTCAAATCCGACTACTCATTCTCATCTGAATAATGTTACACAGTTTATCCAATACTTGTGTTATAATACGCAGCTTGTCTAACATTTTGGTATCAGAGCTTAGAAAGCCGATCCAATGTCTGTCTCAAATGGCGCGATGAGTATATGTCAACCAGCAATTCCATTTTTCAGCGGAAAGCACTATGAGTATTGGAGCATCAAGATGAAGACGCTTTTGAAGTCAGAAGATTTGTGGGATATTGTTGAAACCGGTTACAATGAAGATGTGCATGAGTCAAGACTGAAGGAGAGCATCAAGAAAGACTCTAAGGCATTGTTTTGCATCCATCAAGCAGTGCATGAGTCTATCTTCTGTAACATTGCAGGAGCATCAACGGCCAAGGAAGCATGGACCATTCTGCAAGTGTCCTACGCATGAGAGAACTGAGGGAGTCCAACTTAAACACTACAAAGGCCATGTTTTGGATTGGTATATGTTCAAACTTATATAGCATACTCATACACACTGCTGTAAGGTAGACAGAACTTCCATACATTAACTACTCACAGACATGTATTGGATATGATGTCAGAAAAATAATATTCATATGAATATGTGCTCCACATATGTGTGTATGTTAAGATTGAGAAAACAAAATCAGCTGAACGACGTCACGTTCCTGTACCTTCAGAAGCGCGGGTCGCAGACTCATAGACATGTCATGGTAGACAGAACTTTATTACATTTACTAATGACAGACATGTATTGGATAGGATATCAGATGAATAATATAAATATTTACATGTAAACCACATAAGTGTATATTTTAAGAATGTGCGCAGACAATCAGCTGAGATGATGCAAACTAAAATCCAGCCGATCGTTTTGTCCTTACGACATTGGGCGTCCTGTAACTTAGCCCATGTACTAGCAATTCTGTCACACATCATCCTTATTCCTTCAATGTTTTACCTTTGTGCCTACATCGCTTTGTTGCAAAGTGGTATTATAATTCCAAGAACGCAGCGAACGCAACTTTATGCTTCATAATCGTACTATGTAGTCATATGCATTTTAGTTTAGAAACAAGAAAACATTAAAAATGTTGTCTATATTGTTCTTCTAAAATTCCAACAAAACAAAACGTTATAATTGGTGCGAAGGCACCAATTAGTGAAAAGTCACCAATGTAGTTATCAACATAATTTATAACTACCAAAATTAATTCATAAAAACTTAAAATAATTTAAAAAAAATGAAATTACATTCAAAATTATAACATAATTTCATTTATTCCAACATGAACTCCATTTAACCATTCAATTATTATGAACATTACAGTAACATGCGGAGATGACAACACAGATGCTGTAATACCATCTGATATCTATAAGTAAGTATTAATTAAATGTCAATGGCGCGACAACAAATGCTAACTATGAATTTATTTGACGACCGCTTTATAGGTGGGTTGTACGTCTAGCTTTGGAAGGTCGGACGTTTGAATTGCCTCGTCAGCCGTCTAGATAAGGTCGAAAATAGGTTATATAAACAGTGGCCCTACATTTATAGGATAGGTAGCTTCAGATCGAGGTGTATGTGAAATTGTTGGTGCAGCTTGCGAAGGAAGACGACGATGATGGATGATATTGCTCCGATCTGACTATGTTTATTAGTTTTGTAGCTGATTTGAGGGTTGATTATGGTAAGCTTCTGGAACAGTCTTTACCGATTTCCGACCACCCGCTTGAACGCCTTTATTGTGAAGGAACGGAAATTGATTTTTTGAAGACATGTTATGGTTTAGTTTTAAAATTGTTGGTTTTAAGCTGTACGTACTGTTTTGGACTGTACTCAACTGTTGGTTTGAGATGTTGTTTTTTTTTTGTTATGCCAGTTTCAGCTATTGTACAGCAACCACTTCTGTGTTTTATGAGCTTCTGCATCTTCTGTACAGGTGATTTGCCTAGAGGTGAACATGAGCAACTGCACATGAGTGCTGTTAATATGTGTGTTGTAAAAATCTGTTATCCACATTTGGTTGATTATTTCCATTGTGTTTCCCATAAACTGTCTGCGGGTCATGTTTCCATACAAAATTTGACACTGAACAAGTTGGCCTAAATAATTGTGTTATTTTTGTGAATTACTATAACATGCAGAATGTCATGTAAGACGAATTGATAGTGCAACCGTGGTTTCCCTGTTCAACCAACAAGGTATAGATTGTTGGATTGCATCTGTATAATAATTCTATGATAGGACTGTGTTACTTATTACAGTTGTTAATGTTTTTGTAGCCGCAATATTTGTGGAAGCCGTAGCTTTGTGTCTGACAGCAAAGCTATTCCTTCTCCTACCCGTCAGGTACTTGGGGGAAGAATGATGCTTATATTGACTTGTAACGGTTTAACACGAGATAGTACACATTTTGTTGAACAAGCATAGTAAGTCATTTGTTTTTTCTATTACAAGTATGTGCCTTAATAAAAAAATTATGTTATTCAGTATTACATGACTACATGTATATACTCGTTACCATCAAAGTATTAAGACACCCCACGGTTGCTTTGTATGATTTGATGTTGTTGTTTTTGTTAACCTGGTAATTTAAATCTGTACCTGTCGTATGCTATAACTTCATTGAATTGCCCCCCATAATGCTGGTGTGAACCTTCGTTTGTAGGAAGTAGTCGTAGTTAAAGACATGATTTGGTCTGTATTTGGCGCAGATGCAATTTTATATTTCGCTCTTGCAATTAGTTATGGAAAAAATATCTATTAATTTATGTAGTTTAACTTTTACTTTCATACGAACTCACATTGTTTGACTTGGTTAATGTTAGTTGGTAATTAGTGTGATTACCCCATTTGTGTTATGAATGATGTGCTCGCACCAAATATAATGTTATTTTGTGGTGTCACACTTGCAAACACACATCAATGGCATTGCTTTTATGTTACACAAATAATGTTTATCATTACATTATACGATTATGGATCATGCAATTGTATTTGCTGCTGTAATGACGTTCCATTAACGCTGTCCAAGAAAGGGTAACCATTATTTGGTGGGACCCATTTGGCTATTAAACTTGTCCATTTTACATTTTAATTTTTTGTCCCATAAGGACAGAATGTGAAATCGTTTTACTGGTTTCTCAATGTCTTCTTGTATTATGTGTTTATGATGAACACTATTATCATATATATATGCTTCACATTGTCATGGTCATTTTACTATTCTGATATACGATCCAAAACACCTCTGACATTAGTATTTCTGTCAGTTCTGTGAACCAATTTATTTATGTGCTTCTTATGTAGCAGTTTGGTATTCATGTTGTATTATAGTTTTGTATTATGTCAGTTATAGCCGTACATTTAGCGTACACATACTGTATGCATTGTAAGAATTTTGTTGTTCGTGACTTCATTGTGCTGAACCATTACATGTCTTGTTTTCATCACCCCTATACATTCTTTTGTAAATAAGTTTGGAATTTTATTATTGCCTTGTTGCCTCCCATTGTTGAAACTTTATTGAACACTGCTGTAAGGTATAAAACTTAAATCACTGAGTACGGGAAGTTTGGCAGGGCATGGAATAAAAAAATGCGTTAATTTGATTGGTTAAAATTGGACATGGTAAGCTAAACTCGTCTATGTCTTTTCAGATGTATTCCTCTCGTGCGTCGTATACCAAGATTTGCTGCTGTCAGCATTTCTTCCACAATGATGCAAAAAATGCATCAAATGTGGACAATATGTTAGACATCCAATTTGATGATAATGCAACTTGGAGGCAAGGTATTGATGTACACCATACAAACCGCACGGCTAAGGAACATGTTAGCACATATAGATTTGTGTATTTTGTCGAGGCTATTCAATATGTGCACATGATTTAGTGGTTCGCGCACATCTGTCATGACAAATAAGCAACTCTTTTATGGAATGTGAGTAGTTGGCTGTTTCAGCTAGTTCATTAGGGTTGACTTATAAATTATGCCTTCAGATTATGATAGTTTTATTATAGGAGTGTGGAACGTTTGTCTTACTCGTATTGTAGTGCAAAAAATTTCCTTTGTGTATAACAACATATTGGTAAACGTATTGTTCGTTCTATGGGATAGCACATTTGGTGGGACCAAGTTTTTACGCAGGTTTGTATGAATCATGATGCAGTACTACATGTTTATAAGACAGGAACATGTTAGCAGAGAGAAGACAATTTCCCAAATCTTGTATGGGTATCATGGAGAAGACGATTATGGTAATCCCACAATGGAACTGTTCATGTGGATGAACAAGGCTTGCGCAGCCAGTTCATTTGTTATCTATTCCTTACTAGTATAGGTTGATATATAACACACGATTGATGCCCATGATATTGTACATCATGTTTCTGTTGTAACTGTTTCTCATTCCATAATGTACTTAGATGGCAGTGCATTCCACGTTTAGACATTGCAAGTACATTGGATTGACATAAGCCAAGCAGATTGATCTACTAAGTGTTTATGTTGTTTGGTTGTGAAAGTACATTGCCACCATTATCCAGCACAAGTATACTATAAACTTGCTGCAATATATTGTCCAGAGTACCACAGCAAATTCCCAACTTTGGAAGCAATTATTCATATTATCACCATTACATGTGTACAATTATTGTCAATGGCAATGCATTGGCGGAGCTAGGCATATATATATATATATATATATATATATTAAACTGTATTTTCCTACAGAATGAAATAATTGATTTAGTGGTAGCTGCATCAACTGTGTGTGCCTATGCCAGTGGTCGATCCTTACAGCCAATTCCAAAGTATATTTTATATTTTTTTGTTCTATCTTCATAATTTTTGGACCTAGCATATGTGGACGCAATCCACAATTTTTTATCGCCCAACAATCATAAAAATCCTTTTTTTTAATGTAGCACCGATAACATAATGAATCCACAATTTTCAGATAATTTGGTCAACAATATTGTACAAAAATAAATTAAAAAAATAGACAAATACTTTATTATCATGTATGACAAAGAATACATAAATGCTAGAGATCACAATGTAGGCAAAAATGAAATACTTAATTACTTAAAATTAAGGTAAATTATTCGAAAACATTTTCCCACCCTACAATCATATGCTGTCTCCACCACTGACTGTATGTGTACTGCATGTAATATATATTACCATAGTTAATCAGTGGAAATTATGGTAATTGGGTGAGGGATGTTATATATCCATCTTAAGTCTACTACAACTGATGTGGCTATGGGTGGGTAATGTAGTGAAACGATAACACAGAGGTCATGGTGTACGCGATGAAACAAAGCCATGTGACCCTTGAGTGGTTGTGAGTGTGACATTTGGATAGCACTAAACGAAGTTGAGGACATAACATATGTTATTGGTATGATCAGTGCACTTAACCACTTGTGTAATTATATTCATCCAATTAATGCTCATTACCCACCCAAATGGTCCGGAAATGAACCGATTCTGCAGACTGACGGTTCATTGGTGTGAGTATAAGATGTGAAGGCAGGAGATAGTTAGAGATGAGGTTCAAGTGAGAGGTGAGAGAGCGATAGTCGGTGATGGAGGACGAGTTTGTGGTGCTGGTTGTCGAGGATGGCGACTTGCAGGGTTGTGGTTCCTTACCTTGGACTTGGTTGCCTGTATTCACTGTGGGGTTAGTAGATGAGTGTCCGGATGATCTTGGTACGTTTCTTCAATCTAATTTTTTTCTTCTATTATCTGACCAAGTGAACAGATGTTCTGTAATCGCATCGTTGGTGATTCAAATAAAGCAGATGTAACTGACATCCTATTTGGGGATCTGGTTTAAACTATAATGAACAGTTAGGGCAACTTATGAAGACCAATGTAGCCATGGTTTCTCTGTTCAAAGAAGAAGGTTTGTTGGAGTACATTTGAAATAGTGTATTCCTATGAAAACAAACACACGTTTTCCTCCAGTATAATAAACATTAAATTGCAGGGACAAATATCTGGGAACACATCCTTGCGACACCATTTCAGCATTCAATGGAATGTCCAATGATGACCATATGAAATATTTCATTGCCTCGTACGGAATGAATGTAAGTAACTAAAGCCGAAATATTTATCAACTTATGTTTATAGCAACCTATACTGGTAGATGTAGAATAAACATTATCTGTTTTGTATTGATTTCAAATGTGTATGGAAAAGTTGAACTAGTTCGAATAACTGAAATGCTGTTATTAATTTCAATAAAATTTAATGTGTCTTCAATTATTAACTGTTTTCATGAATTACTTTTCTCGTTGTTCTAAAATAGTTCTGTACCTACATTTCAATTTAATCTGTAATGGAGGTCAGTAATATGATCCGGTTCATGTCTGTGAATGCACTATTTTTACTATGTGCGTAGTGGTTCAGTATAACTACGTCGGCTGTCAACTGTATACATCCATTCTGTCAGTATGTTGTTATGATATACTTATTTGTGTGATGTTTTAAATGATGTGCGTATGTTGGTCATGAAATCACAAATTTGTATTTTCAATAACTTCTTTCGTTCACCATTCTAACACATTTCACTACTTGTTAACATGTATAGTGCCAATTGAAAACCACTTTGGCATTGTGAACATCGTATGTAGACTCGAAGGCATTGACTTATCTGAAATCGATGGTGGAGAGATTGAATAGTCCTAACGACATTTACATGAAGCTATGAAAAGGTTCACATAGAGGTGCCACTTATATATGTGATGGTCCAATAATGCCGACGCTGAAGACCATAAGTGTTGTGCGCACGTACGTTGTTGTGTATATGTGTACCAACATATAAGATGTCGTACTATAGATTCGTGTAGATGTGATGATATATCCGTAATGCAATCTGTAACAAATTACACAATTTTTAACCTCTGAAAGTAGGGGTTACTTATCACTTTTTTGTAGTACATGATGGTAGTGTGCGTTCAGCATTTACAGTTTTTCATGTTGTCTATAGTAAGTGTTGTATGCAAGATTTGGTGTCCATGTACTTACAATTGTACAATCGTTGTACTTACAGGAATATGACATTGTTACATTCACTTTATCCATTAGCTGTCATATTTTTCCTGCTTGTCGAACACAGGTTTTTATAGAATAGACGGAAGGATTGTTGATGGCGATCTATTGTTATAGGTTTTCGTTTCGAAAATGTTGCCATCCAGATTCCCTGGTAAACCTTCCCGCACATTACTGTCAGTCCATAATGATAACCAACATTGATAGTGAATACAAGACATGTAATGGTTTATTACAAGAAAGTGAAAAGGCCACATTCACGTGCAATTATTAGGGGAATCGAACGTTACATATTATAGTCTGCAAGTGGTGTTCTGACCATGGACATTCACGTTCAAGTGTTACGGGAACTCGTTATCATAACCTCGAATTGCTGTCGTTATTCTTTGGACAGGACTTAGGACGGGTAGTTAACTGGAAACAAATTGTGAGCGGTTCAAAGAAAACTGTGGTATAAGATGATTGTGAGGGAAATTTGTATAACAAAAAGGTTGGTGTGGACGCAACGTTTTAACTATTCCCACCACAACATGTCTCCCATTAGATATCAAATGTACTACAAAAAATTTGGGATTCATATATAACTGTATGGAAACTAGAAGTACAACAACGCATTCGGTGAATGGATGAGGGATGTTAGACATCCATCGCACCTTTGATTGTTTGTGATTGTCACATTATGTTAGGTGAAACTTTACAGTAAATAATATTAATATATTATTGACTGTAAAAAAGTGCAATTATGATTTCCAAGGGATGGTAAAAATCGCACCATTGAGTATTTGTGACTGTCACATTAGGATAGGTGTAGCTGTAGAGGCAAACTTTACAGTCAATATTATTTGCTCAGAATAGTGCAATTATGATTGTAAGGGATGGTATACATCGCACCATTGAGTATTTGTGAGTGTCACATTAGGATAGGTGTAGCTGTAGAGGCAATCATATATTATTGCCTCTGTTGGTGCTATTATCACCATAACATACTCACCCTCAACCCAAAGTAACAGTAACAGAAATGAAACCCTTGGGAATTACAGGAGACACAGTAGGGTGACATTACAGGAGACACAGCGAGAGTCGGAGCTAGAGGACGATGTGTTTGTGCTGCTTGTCGAAGATGGCGTCTTCCAGGGTTGTTGGTCCTTACATTGGACTAGGTTGCCTGAATTCACTATGGGTTGTGTAGATGTGTGGACGTCTGATGTTGGTAGGTTTGTACAATTGATTTTCTTTCATTTATGATAAGAAAGTTTTGCTTTCAGACCATATTAGGTGAAACCCAACAAAGTTAAACTGACAATCTAATTCGCTAATTGTTTTTGCAATATACTGTTCGTTATTCTTAAGGAGGAAGACGCTTCAGCCATGGTTTCTCTGTTCAAATAAAAAGGTATATTCGACGTCATTAGAACTAGTGTACGCATTTGTAGACATCATACCTGTGTTCATGCCGGTTATTGATTGTGTTGTAGGGTCAAAATGCTGTGATGAAGATGTTTTGGCTTCAATTGATCCCCGAATGGATTTCCTAACTCTTAGGGCGTTGCCGTAAGGAGGAAACTGTTTGCCTAAGGATGTCCACATCACAGACATATGTTTCCTAACTCAGATGCAATGTAAGTAACGGAATCACGACCCTTTAACCGTACTCGTCTATCAATTTATAGTTATATATGTACAATTATGATTGTATAGTGTTTGTAGTGTTTTGAGATGGTACTGGAAAACTAGAACTAATGTTGGTTGGTGGTAAATTTGAAGGTTGTGACTTTGAATTCATTTGTGTTATCTATGGTTAACATATCGTTATTTGTTATATCCATGTGTTTCTAACCGAACCACTGCACGTGAAATGTACAATGCCCGAGTTCATTATTCAGAAACGGTGCATGTCTGACAATGTGTAGTGTTGGAATACTGTTGACATGGAATAACTGAAATTAGAAGTACTGTTGCGTCGTAGTAAATGTCAATGAGGTTACTGTCATGTGCTATGCGTTATCCTTGGTTATATGAAAGTATTTGTAACTGTGTCGTAAGTCACTTGCCACGGTAGTATGCATGATAATGGTCATCAATTCACAATGTGGTAGTTTAGTGCACTTGTTTAGGACACCAATGTATTACATTTGTTTGTTACCATGTATAGTGGTAATGGATAACCACTTTCGCATTGTGTTTTGGAATGTAGGGTCGAACAAGAACATAATATACTTTGGTACACAAAGAGTTGGGAAGTATATGTGTCATGGCCCAATCTTCCAAGCCGGGTTTCATAACAATCGTGGCAGGGCGAACGATATTGGTTATATATTTGTGTAACAATTTAATTTTTGTACTAGTATAGTTTATCCTAGTTGTGATGACATTTCAATATTGCAAACTCGATAACGGATTATTGAGCACTTAAGATCATGGAAGACTGTTAACGCAAGTAGGGGGTACGTATCACTTGTTGTAAAAGTTAAAGGATTATTCAGCACTGAACATGATGTCAGACTGCTTAGTAAATTAGGGTGTACTTCTCACGTATTGTTCACGTCCATGAGTAGCGGTATTTATTCAGTTACATTTGGTCCACAAAGGGGTTATTTAAGTAATCGGACATCCTTGTAGTCAAGTTCATATTACATGTTATAAAGTTTGTGTATCCTATACATGTCTTATATTGTCAACAACAATACATTGACGACCAATACAGTGAATTTCATCTGCATTTCTCATGCAATGGTTCTCCACAATTACGTGCCGAACACGATAATACATACATTTAATACATTTTGTGGCAGATATATGTGTATATATATATATATATATAAATATATCCATATATATATATATATATATATATATGTATCTCGGAGATGGAAGTGCGTGCATGCATGCACGGTCATGGAGGTATAGCAAAAGTTGATGTTTGCTATGGTGTGTCTCTTGCAAAGGAGACACATAGATCATTGGAGAATAGGAATTTTTTGAAAATATAGTAAGTGTTGATAACAATAATGTGTATTGTGTAAGGTGTTGCTGTTACTTTTTGGTTGTGTCCATGGAAGAATTTGGCTGTCTTTTATTGAGTTTCTTTATTTTCTAGCCAATGCCAATGGATAAAAATATAGTCTATCCATTAAAGAGGGCTTGATAGCAAAACATTGTTGATAAATAATATGTTAGCTTTAGTGATACAAAATTCAATGTTGGGTTTCACATCATTGTTGGTTGGTTTTTCAAGTTTAATGCACATGCTAGCTAGGGCCCAAAACTAACCCCATATAGCTGGCTAATATTTTTAATGTTTTCTTCTTTGTATGTCTCTTCTTTTCTTATTTGTTCAATTAAAAGCCAACTAATTAGGCAAAAGAACATTAAAAGTTTATTGTATCCAACTTAAAATACTTAGAAAACATCTTTAAGAAGATTTCAAAACCGTATGGGTGCACAAATAAGTATACATACACGACACGTCATCAAAAGATTGTTTGATTAGAAAGTAACTATCGGTTTCAAGTTATACATCATTTGTTCGTACATTTAGGTTTTGAAAAAGCCTAACACTACATGTGTTGAGACTCGAACTCGAAAATTCAGATAAAGTTGTAACAATCTTTTACCGGTTCACGAATGCACATGCTTGTTTTAGAACTTCATTTTTCTTTACCAATATACATTGTATTTTTTTTTTTCACTCATTTGTGCAACCCACTCTAGTATTTTAAGTCATTCTCTTAATCAATAAAACTAAACTTCCTTCTTTATGGGCCTATGTAGTGTGGGCATCATCTTTCATGAAAAGCCCAAAATAAATAAAAGGATCACAATCAAACATATAATGATTCAAAACCCATTTTGGATAATAAAATAAACAAACCATCTATCAAAAAAATAATAATAAACAAACCAATAAAAATTCCTTTAATACAATTAAAATTCAAATATTAAACAACAAATAATTTTCCAAAAAATAAAATAAAAACTCCCAATCAAGAACAATTTGAATACATAATTAAATACACCACAAACAATATGACACCAACAAAAAAAAAAAAAAAAACTTTCACCGAATTACAAGTGAATGCCACTAA
>JAYMTE010001487.1:0-13245 GCA_036897545.1 Pelargonium fulgidum
GTTTGGGATAGTAAGGGGACTAAAATGAACCTTTATCCATGAATTTATAATGACAAACAATTTACAAATTATCATTGACTATTGTACTCTCTTTTTTCCACATATCTAAAAAACAAAAAAAATATTTAAATATTTTGTACATGTTAATTCCTCTAGAATCTAGAGGTTGTGCGAACAAAACAGTGTTTTGGAGGGCACTAGTCTCCACCCTATGTCTATGGATCAGCTGAACCTGTGGTTACAAGTTACAACAATAGAAAATGACAACCTCAACAAGTTTGAAGCCTCCTGCCAATTTTCTGCCATCAAAAGCTTATTCATCTTCTCAATGCTCTATTTAATCATGTAAATATGTAATGCAAGAGATATCTCAACATGCAAGTATTGAAGATAAATCTAATCATTGATATTTAAAAAAAATTATCTACAAATGGAATTTGGGGTAACTTTTCCCAAAAATTAAAAAAATAAATAAAAGATAAAAGAAATGGCATGTACAAGTATCTACAGAATATACAGATGTCTAACCACCTACGGGCTTCTGGGGCGAGTATATGTTCTTGGGATATTTAGTTGTCAATGTCGAAGTATCTAGGATCTGATGGAAAATGATATTCTACATGTAACTGCAATGCAAACAATGAAACACAAAGTCAGCCAACAAGAGCAAAACCAAACTACGAGAATAGCCAAAACATTTTTCTTAATGCGAACAACAAATGTGTATGTATAGGGTTTACCTTGCCTTCGTCAGCATCTGTATGACGTTGAGGAAACACAACCTTCAAATCGTTATACAGGTAGAAGCGCCGTTCCCTTTCAATGTCTATACTGCTTGCCGGTGCAGATGAAGGATCAGATTTGCACCTCTGAATTGACCTAGAGGATTTCTTTGGGGGAGGGCATACAAAGCGGAGATGAAGAGCATAACGCAGAACACCAGCACCGTTCATAGGCCCATTGACTTTTGAAGGGCTACTTACAGATTTGCTTTTAGTTACATGACATGTATTTGATAGGTTGCAGTCCTCCCCACCAGATTTTATGCATTCACCGTTGTCAAATATGGGACAATGACTGCCTGGATCCCCTGTCTGACCATGGCCTTTAAAAACTACATTTGATTTGTTGAACTCCCTGCTAAGCTGTAATAAATTATTGGTCTTCAAATTCAACGATGGCTTCACACCACTTTTCATGCCATGATCCCCATGTTTTTCATTCTCTGGTGAAGAAGTTGATCGAGTAGAGGCAAGAGTGATCTTTTGGCGAAGAAATGTCTACATTTAAGATGAATATAAATTATGAGAATCTTAGTTTACCTTTAATGAATAAAAGCACGACGGAAAGCCAATGCAATATATAATTCAACATGAAACTGAGACTCAAAGCATTGACCCCAAAAGCCTGCTAGCATGCGCGCTCACTCACACACAACAAGCACAATGAGGGTCTCTGCCTCGTATATCATTAATTATGATTCATAATCATGCTTCATACACATTCACAATGGTGCAAGTCGGTCTGACTGGATTAATGTCTAAGACAAATTTGAATCATCATCACATTATTAAACTAATTCAGCTAGTAAGGATATCGATACTCAACAATGGAGACCAAGCTAACTTTTCATACCAAAACCACAGTGCAATCCAGTTAAGCACAGTATATGAACTATATATTTTAAGCACAATTAATGTTCTTACAGACTTATGTTACAAGAACACCGCTGAAATACATTATTTAAGGCTACAAGATGTATACGAGACAAATGTAATTACAACAGAAAAATCTTAATGATCTTGGGAAAATAACACCGATGCTCATATCAATAAATTGCATATCGACCTACCTTGGTACCAGCTGGCATATCACTCAAATCATAGTTGCAAAAGAAGGTATGAATTGGTGTCTTCTCTGGATTGCTGAGAACCTATAAAATCAAATTCAGTCCGTCATTGCATGTCAACGATTTTTTTTTTGGGATATAACAATAACATTACATAAATATGAATCTATGCAGCTTGATGACACACTGTCAATCAAAATCTAGGTGCCTGTTGAAGAATATGTAACACTGAAGCCATCCAAGAATAGCCATGTGCCACTAATCTTCACAATATTTTACTCCCATATTGTAAATGTAATTTCGTTCATCACTTCTTTCAGAGACAAATGATCCAGGAAAAAAAAAAATATGAAATGCTTCACTTGAGATGTGGGGAGTATCCAGCATGGATTGAACTAAGAAGGAAGACAATAAGAAATAATTTCCTGCTGTTATACATTTTTCCTTATAGCTAGAGGATTCACCAGCTGTGATAAGGTGTTCAGAATTGAACCTTAAGAATGAAACCTCAGTTCCCTAATTTAAATATGATAGTTTGATTATATCACAAATTTTTACTCTAAAAAACAATTTCAAAGAAAAAAACTATGAAATGGAACTGTCTAACAGCTCCCGATCAACAATAACTAGCAACACTTTATCGACAAATCAGGAAAGTACAAGAACTACTTTGATGCCATGCAACTTACCATATATTCAACAAGTTGATCTGGACAGTTGATTTTTCAAACTTGATGACCTATAACTTTTTAGAACAAAAGAACCAATTACCAGTTGTATGCGGCCTTTCATAGGTATACGCAGGCGGCTCCTTTCTGCTCTTGAATAATTAATGCTGAGGCTTCTCTTCATTTTTGGGCATTTACAAATGTTTGATGGCAAATGCGCTCCAAGATCTATGGACGAATAGTACAGCAAGTAATTATCACCATCAACACTAGTTGCTGCAAACGGAAGTTTTTGTGATTTTGGTGAGAAATTCCCTCCAGTAACATTAAGAACGGCTAGGAAGCCGTCTATTCTCTGCATGTATGAAGGAAACACAAAAGAATTTTATACTACAAATTGACAATAATCAAGTATGATGAATTCAGTACATATATAATCTTTATACCAGAAAGCAAGAGTAATAACCTGACTGAGTTTTGCAGATAACAACCGACCAGACAACAAAGACTCCTCAAATGAACCAATTAAAGACCTCCTGACATGAAGTCCACTTTGAGTTCTTACTATTTTGGCACTTTTAGCAAGATTTGAGTCTCGGCCCAAGTGTCGTCCTAAGCTCTTGGCATTTTCAGGGGAAAACAGATCAATTTTTTTCCACAATAGGTCAGATTCTTGCAATGACTTACTTTGCATCCTAAAATCTTCCTCCTCTAAAGATAAATTTCCATCAAGTGACTTTTTCATATCCTTCAAGGTTATGTGGCGATCGTCTAACTTTTTGAAAGCATCCCTGCATTTCTCTGCAGATGCTGTTCCTTCATGGAACTTTGGGCCCAGAGGGGAAAAAGAGTGTGGAGATGACGCAACAATTTTTGGAGGTATGGTTATTGATCCTGTTTGGGGCCTTAACATGGTTACTTCTCCAACGCCATTAATTCCAGACAAAGATACAGAACAACAACGGGATGGTTGTTCCTGGTCCAGCAAAGGGCCATCAGTGGAAAATTTGGAGTTTGCTCCACAGTTATCAATGGGTGATTTGTTCCATTCCGGGGCACAATACGCGGACCAGATTGAAGCATCAATATAATCGCAGTTGCTAATATTAGCTTTTTTGTGCTCTTGTAACACACGAGCATTAGAATTATCATTAATGCCTTGGGAATAACTCTGATAAACACCACATCCAATGTCCAGAGAACTGCCACTAAACTGGTCTGAAAGAAGCATTCCATTCAAAGGAGACAACAGCCGCTTCCTAACTAAGGAACCAGTGGCCCGAATTGCATCACTGTTGGAATTAGCCATAGTTGAAGAAGATTGGCTTCCATCAAAAACATCACCCAGAGAATTCAGGGCTCTTGATTCAAAACCCATAATCCTTGGAACAGAACCCCTAATGCTTTGTCCACTTTTACGAGCAAACTGGCTATTTTGTTCTTCAGAGCCAATATTCAACCCAAGTATGTTGGACCTGCCATCTTTGTGCAAATGTAAGGTATCTGAGTCCTTCGAAAGCTCCAAAATCCCTTTCCTCTGGAAATCTTCAAAAGAGGAGTATGGGAAATCCACTTGTGTTCGGTTGCTCGCATTTCCAGCATGCATTCCACTTAAATCACAGCAGCTCCCAACAATTCGAGGTGGAGTGTGCACAAATGTGCTCAATGAAGCTGCCAACTCCTCACCCATCGTACTGGAGGACACTTGAGGCAAGCCCATTTCTGAGGTTGATAAATTATCCAACCAAAGTTCGAGAACCCACTTTGATTAACTTGTCCTTCCTACACACTATTCCTAACCCTCTGGTAAGTAGAATTCATTCATCACTCTCAATAAACACTGGAGATAAAGTTCCCATTCCTTTAAATGCCAGTAGGAAAGTTTAAGGTTTATGCTAATTCATGCTACTTAAAGAGCCAATCATATACAATTTTAATCCACATCTACCGTAGAACCTGCATTGTTCATCTACCACATGTGTCCCCGTCTGCTCATTCCAACCACAGCACCTTCATCAGAATTCATAAAAATCTCAAACAGAAACCAGGGATCCAAACAATGCAGGAAGGATGACGTCACCTTCACACCCACAAGTGAAGAGAAAAGAGTAGCTCAGGGGTTCCCCAAAAACCAACCACAATCCTGTTAATATGAAAAGAAAAAAACCAATAAAATCAGCATAGGTGCAAAAAGAGAGCCAAAGAAACATAGTATTTTCTGTTTTCCATCATTTAATAGGACACATAATGGATCACAAAGCATTTCCATGGGTAAAATGGATAGTACACTCAGAAATTACCATGTTTCTTCATCACAACATACATCATTAATGAGAAATACTGATTAATTCCTCATTGAAACAATAGCGACAACGATGAAAGTTCAAGCAAATAAAACATTCTATATATCGATAGCATTCAATAACAATGCAACCACCAAATACCCAGTTTTTGTTCCAATTTTCGACAAAGAAACCAAAGCATTAGAAAATCAACAATCTCAAAGAACACATCCAACCTCACTTTCTTGAGGATCAATTGGGACAAAATTAAAAACTTAAACTTTCACTCAAACTGGGCCTAAAATGAGTACCCATCTAGAGTTGACTTGATCAATACCACAGAATTCATTTCCTATGTTATCCCAGAATTTTTCAATCAACCAATCAGATTCAAATAAACAAAAACACACCCACAATTCCAATGAACAAGACGATGCTACCAAAGCTATAATGAAAACTATAAAACAATAATAGAAGCAGAGAAATGGACAAAACGAACCAGTGAAGTTTGCGATCACCCACTAAAAAAACACAGAAAATTTTCAACTACCCACGAACCGATCGATTGTGACAAATGAAAAGAAAAGGCAAAGGATCATGAAAATAAACCCAGTAGCGCTATTCGCTCTGGGTTATTCAAAAGTTCTCTTCTTCTTCCTCCTCCTCTTGGTCTCAGCTTGTGTTCCCTTGGAAATTGGTCGCATTTCCATAACCAAAGAGAGAGAGAGAGAGCTATGTTCTGTATTGGGTAAAGGAACAATGATGAGATGGGTCAATGGGCGCTGCTGATTGATGAGATGCTCAGAGCCTCCCGTATTGGAAATAAAAACGTGCGTCGTCGCTTTTCAACCAGAATTTTGTTGCTGTATTTTGTGAAAAACCAAACCCACCATGACATGGTCTCTCTCACTCTCCTCCTGTTTTCGGTCTCTCTGTTAATTACAACAATAAATATTTTTTTTAAAACATTCGACGGTAACAAAAACAACTCGACAAAAAGATCGGAAGTCGTAACTAACTCGTAGGTTACTCGGTTTGTAGACTAATCAAAAAATAAAAATTTGACATTAGCCGTAAGAGTTAAAACATATGAATAATCAAATAAAAAAATACTAAATTCTTCTTATATCAACTTAAATAATTAAGCTGGAAGACAATGAAATTCTCTCATCCAATCTAAAGAGCACGAACAATTAACATTGTTAGCACTTGAAGTTTAAATTGATTACACGGAGTGTTATGTCAACCTCCTCTTATCACCATCGTGTATGCCATCCGATCTGATAACAAACTTGAAGGTTGATCAGATAATTTTGACCAAATCACTATTTTTCAAAGCACTTCTCATCTATTGCGCGTACATCAACCATAAAACCTTCCGTAGCTATAGGTCACCACTTTAAAAACACTAACAAAATCTTGACTTACTATAACAAAAAAAAGTTTATTATATAAATAAAAAAAACCACAATTTACCATCTACAAATACAAGAAGAAAGAGACACACAAACCTTAATTATTTACAATAAATAATTAAGTAATTCAAATATTTAAATTATTGAAAAAGATAAGAGAGTGTCCACGTCATAAAAACTTGACGTGGCATTCTCTTTTTCTGTTCTTCGGGTCGTCGATCTAGTCCGTACCAGAATCTTCTGCCGACCATCGATCACAATCTGAGAAGAAATCTGGACCTTCCAATTCCTCCACGACCGACGGTTCAGATTCACTCTACAAAGTGTACTGTGGTTCAGAGATCACATAATTATCACTCCCATTGGCATCTCCTCTTTCTCCTGCTCTCTCTCGCACGCACCAATTCGCATTTCACTGTTCAATCAATTTCTCTCTCTCTCTAGAAACAAAAAGCTTCAAGAGAGAGACTGACGAAAGCACTTTATTCTTTCCTTCAATTCGGTCCCTCTTTCTCTCTCTAGGGCTCTTTTTCTCTCTTCGATTGAGCGAGCGAAGAAGAAGAAGATGTTGGATTTCTCAAGGGTGCAGAAGGAGCTTCAGGAATGCAGCAAGGACGTAGAGAAGTCGGGAATCAAAGTTCAGCCCAAAAGCGACAACCTCGCTCGCTTGATCGGCACCATTCCTGGCCCTATCGGTACTCCCTACGAAGGAGGGACCTTCCAGCTTGATATTTCATTGCCCGGTACGTAATTCACTAACTTCTTATATTCTGATATTGAATTTTGTGTCCTGTGGGCGATTGAATTTGAAAATTATTTTTAGTTCAATTCAGTGAATATCGGGTTACTGTTTATTTGTGGGGAAAATGAGGGAAAGTGTGTGAACTGTTTGGAAATGATTTTCATATGGGGTTGGAGTTTTATAATTGTCTGTGTTTAGGGTTTTAAAGGACCATTTGGTGTTATAGATGGTGTCTGTTCAGTGGATGGCTGCTAGAGGAAGCATTAATGTGTTTATTGGCTTTGTAAGTAATTGGTGTAATCGCTTATTTATTTGGTGACTCGGAATTTGAGAATGTGATGAGAATTTTCTTTACAACTATTTAATTGTTCAATTACAGTTACTAACTACATTTGATGGAATTTTTTTTTTTTTTTTTTTTTAACTTGAGTGGTCAATGCTGAGTTTTCTTTTTGCAGATGGGTACCCTTTCGAGCCACCAAAGATGCAGTTTACCACCAAAGTTTGGTAGGAAGAAACTCTGTTTATCTACTTTTTGTTTTTTGTGTTCTTTTTTATTCATTTATTTGGCATGGTAAATGTAGCTGATCATGTTATTTATAAGACATTTGCAATCCTTTTGATAGCTTATAGAAGGTTTGCTTGATTTTACTCATTTCATGGTGTAGAAATTGCTAAAAGGAAGTGATCAGCTGTAAGTATAGGCTTTATTGATATTGCGGATTTTCTGAATTTCATTGCTAGACTTTTGTACACTAACTAGTGAGAAAACCAAAGTGAGATACAACATGTAATGTAAGTGGTTGAGTGGATGGCTTATAACTAGCAGGTGTTTGGTTGTAATCTTTATGGGGGCCAAAAAGTTTAAATGGATTAATAAGCTTGACTGTGAGCCTAGTTATCTTTTAATACTAACCCACGGCTTAGATTGTTATTGTTCACATTTGTGATAGCTTAAGGCTTAGGAGTTAAACATTAGTCTGCAAATTTGGAGAGTTGGCTGATTGTTATTGTAACAAGCAGACCACTACCCAGTCATTTAACTTCATTCATTATGGTGGCATCTTGTAAATCTCAGGAACTTTAGTCTCTCCACGTTCTTTAAATCAGCCTTTTGGTGTATGAACCAGAATGAGTTCAGTATACAAGGACCAATTAAAAAATTCTTGGATAATTAGAAAAGCACATGACAGGGTTAAACTAGTAAATGAATATGTTTGGAGCACTGTCTGGCAGGTGTTGTGGAAAAGCAAGTCACAAAACAGATACAGCTTCATATAAGACTATCTGATTTGTACAGCTTCTGCTTGGTTTGTTTTCATGAATACAATGCACCATAGAAAATTGCGTAAGGATTATCTGAACTTTCTCTATTACTCATATCATCGCATCCTAGACCTAATACAGAACTGGAATAATGATTAGATAATAAAGCTTCATTGTTCTCTCCAAGTGAACTATATGTAGCATGGAAAAATTATTTGCAGATAAAGAGTTACAAGTTCTTTCAATTAAAAATACTCTTAACTTATTGGGCTTATAAAAGATCTGTTATGGAAACTCAACGGAAAAAAGTTTTAAGTAAAGTTCTTCATGTAGAAAGAAAGGACGTGTCAGTTCTTCAAATGTTGTCATACAAGGAGCAAATTTCCAAATGATGCATTTAGTATAGCTTGAAAACAAACAGAAGTCCTTTGCACCTCTCTCTCAACAACTTTGTTTCAATCCATAATTTTGAGTTGTTTACCAACAATGTTTTGCTCACATAATTTAGTCTAATTTCCATCTATGTTGTAGTATTGGGTCTATGATGTCTATATATTCTTTCAACGACACTAATAACAAAACATTTGGCCAATATAAGTTCCAGATGAATAAGGCTTAATTCTTTTTACAAGTGTATAATTGTATATTACCTGTTGAAGGCACCCAAATATCAGCAGTCAAAGTGGAGCAATTTGCCTGGACATCCTAAAGGACCAATGGAGCCCCGCACTTACTCTGAAGACAGCATTGCTTTCTGTACAAGCTTTACTTTCTGCCCCTGCCCCTGATGATCCTCAAGATGCTGTAGTAGCACAACAGGTCAATTGTACTGCCAGTTCTATGCCTTTACTTTAACAAACATTAGTGCCATTACTGCAACTAAGTCTCTTTTACATGGAAATTGCATTTGTTAGTGACTAGATTTTTGTCAGTATTGTCTTAGATTCTCATGCATGTATTTTCACGAGTACTGGGATCTATAACTGAGCTATGTCTCCATGTGGATGTTGCAGTATCTCAAGGATTATCAGACCTTTGTTGGCACTGCGCGCTACTGGACAGCAACTTTTGCAAAGGCATCATCTCTTGGGGTTGAGGAAAAGGTGTGGTAGTCTTTTATTTTCTTTTCTTTCACAATGTTGTTTGTCATCTCTTGGGGTTGAGGAAAAGGTGTGGTAGTCTTTTATTTTCTTTTCTTTCACAATGTTGTTTGCCTCTGTCCATTCATCGTATAAATTATTGCGTTCACTGAGTGCATCCATGATTGATAGTACTAACTTTGTTGCTAAATGAGTTTACAATTTCTCTATAAAAAAAATTGTTACAAAAATGAGTATTTACTTTCCTTTGTAGTTACTTTTGCACAAATTATCAATTATGTTCCTACTGAGATATAAGGTAGTTAGAACCAATTGAATTTGTTATTACAAAATCATGCGGGGGCACATGAGGGAAAGTTGAGCACTAATCAAATTATTCTTTATTTTGGCACGGAAGGAGTATCTACAGGCTGGCTGTCATTTGCTTTATGGCACACAGATTCTGAGTGGCTGTACTACCGCATTTATGCGGAACATGTTATCTAATGTTATGTAGATTTAGTGAAATTAGCATTGCACTGGTGCAGGTACAGAAACTTGTGGAGATGGGCTTCCCTGAAGCTATGGTGAGGAATACCCTGGAAGCTGTTGGTGGGGATGAAAACTTGGCTCTTGAAAAGCTATTATCCGGCTGAGTATATTGCTTAAATGTCTAGTGCACTGACTATGATATGGAGACTGTTAATCTGAATATAAGGTTTTTTTCTTGGTTCTTTTGTGCCCCTTTCTTGGTTGAGACATATATTCTCATGTAACTCCTTTGGTTTGACTAGCAATGTCTTTTGATATTGTTGGAGATGCTTAGACTAATTACATTCTTGAAATCCCGAAAAGTTCAACATATGTATGTGTATGGTTTCTCTTCTCTTACCCTTATTAGTCTCAAATTGGTTGACAATAGAAATGGCAAACCTCCGGATCTGGTAGGATCTCAGGCAGCATTTAGATTAAAATTTTGAAGGAAGCGAATAGAACTCATGTAAAAGATATGTGTTGATGGCTACGACATAGGCTCCACCAACTTGGGTAGACCTCCTTTACGTGCACTGGAGGTCTCTCCCAAGCCATGGGTCTTCTTGATCACCTATTGACCCCATGCAGGTAAGTTCGTATTCGTGATTCACAAGGCCCGTTATTTATTAAACACCCTCTCCTGCTATATACTTCCCCTCCCGTGGGACAGAAATTTAAGTCTACTACAGCTCTACTCATTCTCTGTGGGATTTGGCAATTCAATGAGTTTCCCCAACCCAACTGCTTTTGGCTCGCTGTATTTGTGAATTTAAATCCTATAGCTTTGTCTGCTTTGCAAATAGATGGACAGCATTTAAGATGACCTAAATATACAGTCAGAGAGAGAAAGATGGAAATAGAGTTATAAATTTGTTTTATACTCATATGTAATGCATTTATTGTAGCAATATTTATTTATATAAGTGTGAACACAAAGATGGTAGCTAAGAGCAGGAATAACAAACAGAAACTCGTCTGGGTTCCATGGCAATGAGCAGAGCCATTATCAGTGGAAGCAGCAGTCGTCTGAAGAGTCTGAGCTGCAGCAACCCATTGATGATTGATTCATCTTCCACTTCACTCTTACATTCAATTATTACCAATCAGCTTTCTCTTTCCATTTGCTTAAACGTTTGTGACTCACATCAAAGCCTTGCAATGGGACCACTTTTGCATATGATAGTTACCAATGAGGCTCCAAAATTCTTGATTTCCAATTTGTGGGAATTGAGACGGGGCTTACTAAATTTTGTCGTTGGCAATCGTGCTATAAAAATTATTAGTATATATGTCTCACACAAATTGTGATCTTATTATGTTATGTTTGTATTTGTGTTGAGCCTTCAAAATGTGCATACACGATTAATTAGTCGTGTTGTAATCACTCACGTCATGACCAATGCACATTTAAGAGCATGATTGTAAAATTTCATTTTTGTTGAAAATTTTAGATATTTCATTAAGAATTCAAGTATTTTGTTTGTTGACCATAGGCTATTATGGCCATTGCCTACCCGAAGACTAATTAACCTACCATTTCTTTGTTGCATCTATCTAATTTCCTCCCCCAACAAAAACGAAAGGAACCGGTCAATTTTGGTCACTCCCAATACAGTCCAACAACAGGTATGAAAAGGAATTAAATAAGATATATAATAATGCATGTCTACCTATAATTTTAGAAATAAATTCCTATTTCTTGACCTTGATATTCAACTTTTTTAATAGTTTTTTATCATCTAATGTTGAATTTAAATTTATAAAAAATGTTCCGATGGTCCCATTTAAATGTGTAGTATGAATTTATCTAATTAAGTAATTATCATATTTTAGAGTTGCTGGAAAAGATGAACACTGATGTGGATAACTAGTAATTTATTCAGTAATATCATAACTAATTATTTTTATTAATTGATAGTAAAAAACTAGTTATTTATTGAATTATCTTATGATAAAAATAATTATTTGAATTCATCTAAGGTTATCAATACAATATCAAGAAACTTAATTCAATTGTGACATATATAAATCAAACTCAAATTATAGAATGATATTTTTTTAAAATGAGAATTTGAAGTGGAACACATTCATGGGAATTGCAAAAATCATATTAATAATTAATATTTAAGACAAGTCGTTGATCAGAAAACACATTAAATTGAAATATCTAATTCATTAAAGAATATAGATTTTCCAATTATATAGTGCTAAAATACAAAAAATTCAAACTTTGAAGCCAACGTGTTGTGTAACATATGTTGTGAGAAATTGACACATTTGACCTGTGACCAAATCACCTTTTTTTTCTTCTCATTTTTCATGCAAAGTCAGTTTCATTATAGTCATATCTTTTTGACATATGCACTTTAAACTTTACACTTTCAGATACTTGAACAATTATTCTTTATTGGGTTCACCATCTTAGCCTTCCTTTTTGCATAAATTACAACTATACTATAAAGTTTGAACCAATTAATTAATTACTTGTACTTAAAAAGGGCTTAAGATTCTCCACAATTACCCAGGCAAAGAATGTTTGTTCCACAATAAACAGTGAAATGAGCATTTCATTTTGTTCAATTTCTTATTGATAATGACAAAAGTGTCTGTATTTTCATAGCACTCCAGTTAATCTAATTTTTAAAGTGAGTTAGTAATTAATTAGTATAAAAAGTCTTTAATTATGGAAGAATAAAAAAAGAAACTAATAAAACCCAATTGCCATTAATTGGAGAATAAATAACATATATTGTCATTTATTCTTAAACAGTTAAACCTATTTTAAGTAGTATTCAATGTTCTCAAAAAAAAAAAAAAAAAAAAAAAAAGAAGAAGAGAAAAAAGTAGTATTTCTTAATAATTGCTAGCAATAAAATCATTATTTTTTTTGGTAAGAAGCTAAAGATATTAATGACTCTCTGATGACTCCATGACGTCACGCCCTCAGTAGCTAAGAATTATCTACTCGAATTCACTGAACTACCAAAATAAATAAGACCAGTGGCATTATCGTTATTAACTCGAAAGTCAAAAGTAATTTCATATCGCATCATTTCCATGGCACAACAATATTAATAAATCAACCAAAACACTCCCTCACCTTTCACTGTTCTCTTCTTCATCTCTCGACTCGCAACTCTCCAGGCCTCGCTGGAAACCACCGATTCTCCGTTCACTCGCCGGAAAACACCGTCCATCCGTGTTATCCATCGTTTTTTTGTTTTCTCAGAGCAAATCGCCAACTCCAATCCATCTCCAGCTAACCGGAGTGCCAACCTCCCGCCTCCAATGTATCACCGGTAGTTGCATCTCTGACCAATGGGTTGCGCTCTCGGCACAGCCTCCACCGGGAATCGATCCCGGAGTTCCAAAGTCTCGCTTTCCGTCACCGTCGCCGAAGGCGGCGGTCC
>JAYMTE010001488.1:0-13243 GCA_036897545.1 Pelargonium fulgidum
TAAACTTGGTGATGTGGCAACCTCTAATGCCTTCTCACAAAGTTTAACATACATACTACATAGTATGAATTTTTAATATGACCAAATAATTCGCAAGCAAAACAAAACGTAGGAAGTTTCTCGTACGAGAATTCCGCCAAAGCATATCCTCCTTTAGTGACCTTAATTCGCATTTCCTTTATCAAAGACTTCATAACATGAATCAAGATTTGAATCTGCAGATACGGTCTCCATCTGCCTCCTGAGAAATTTAACGAATCCGCCTCAACAAACTTCTCCACCACATTGCCCAAGGTCGTGCAAGTTTTGTTCGAGATATAGTTGTCCAAATACTCGTGTGCCAAAGAACAGTTGTGAGAGGATGTTCCTCGAACTCCAATGATTTTGCCAACATAATATGACCATTGACCGTCTATGAACATTATGCTAAAACCTTCAACGCATCACTCTCTTGTTTGAACTCGAACAAAAGACGAACCTAAGTGCCTCTCCCCTTCCCTGATCCATAGATCTCCGCGATATACACTCCATGCTCTAGCCTCCAATATCCTGCTATCGTTCTTCTTGTGTTGACAATTTATCAGAGCCTCCATTAGGAACCTACCAACAAACTTCCATGTTGTTTTCTCTTTATCACTATCAAGGTTCATAACCTCCTCCCCATCAACTAGTGAAATCTTTCCCACCTTCTCTGCTACTCTATCCGCCCGCCATCCTTCGAACTACCGCCTTCCTCAGCCATTACACACAGGTGAGAGTGAACAACACTGAGGACTCTTCACCACCGCACAAAACCTAGACGTAGCAACACTAACTACCAGTAGCAACTCCTGCATAAACCCTAAAAAAAACTCTAGCACTCCCAGAACTTGCTATTCAAGCAAGAGCTCGCTATCAAAGCGAGAAAGTCCGCGTTTGACTTGCTTTAAATCATAATATTATTTATTTGCACATACTAAAATAAAAATAAAAATAAAAATATATTTTACATTATTTATTTAATATATCAGGTTACGAGTAGGGTCAGTTACTTACCCGTCCCGCCCCATACCCCAAAAAGTTTACCGTCTCGTGCATGATTCGGGTTGGGGGTCCCCCGTCGGGTTCGGGTTAGATTATTATTTTTTATTTTAAAAAACTGTGTCGTTGTCACGGCTCCCTTTTAACATGAATACTGCAACTCTGCAAATCAATTTCAATAATAATATCATCCTCTCAAAGCTCAAATCAATTCTAGGTCAGGTCAACCATGTCCGCTCCTCCGCGAGACCAGGCCCTCTCTCTCCTCGCCGCTGCCACCAACCATGGCGATTTGGCCGTCAAGCTCTCCTCTCTTCGCCAGGCCAGAGATATCTTGCTCTCCGGCGATCCCTCTCTCGCTTCCGACCTCTTCCCCTACTTGGCCGACCTCCACACCTCTCCCGAAAGTCTCGTCAGAATATCGCTTATCCAGTCAGTTTCAAACCCTAAATTTCATTGCTTTCGTGTTTTGCATTCACATTGGTCGGTAGTCGCATGTGAATTATCGTTATTCAGTTACACTAATGAGTTAAGGTCGTAATTAGTGGAGATTTTTCTGATTTTTATGCTGCATATTCTGAAAACGGAATAAAAGAACATACCTTTCTAGATATTTTATGAACCATGGTTGTTAGTGTTGGCTTTTAAAATTTGTGTACTAACTTTAGTGCATGTGTTGGGATTCATGTTGAATTGAACATCCATGATTTATTTTATGACAAGTTGGTGAACATGAAAAGATAGGATGTTTGTTTACCGGATTCTAACTCGGTGTGATGATACTGAATTCAATACAACCTTTTTGTTTTATGGTAAAATACTAAAATCTCAGTTTTGCATGTTTGAATCTATCTGCATTTTATTTTTGTGCCTGTACAATCTGGTTTTTGTCTTGCCAAAAAGATGATTACCCTTTAAACTACCTATGATATACTCTGCAGTCTGCACCACTATAGCCAAAGAGAAATTTGAGCCAGCTCAGTTAACAGTACATCAAATCAACTGATCCTGATCACCCATCAAAATTTATAATCACAGAAAACAAGATGATACTTATTTAACATCCAGATTCCAGACTCCAATCCTAGCCAACTCTGAGCACATCAACAGCATCTTATGAATGTCTTTTTGAGATACATTATTGTAGGGATTTTCAATGTAAGAAGAGATAATTCATCTAAAAAAAGTAGGCCTTAACTTTATGATGGTCAAAATCAGTATGTACCAATATTCCCTGTTTCAAAACAAGTTCAGAGAGAGACTGAGAAAAAGCATCACAACTCATAACCCTTATGAGTGGGTCCTGACATTTTAAGTTCATATTCAGTTGAATTCATCTCCAACCTGGAAGTCATAACAACACTGATACAAAGCTTCATATTGTTGCTTATTGCATGGTACAAAGAAAGAGAATGACTGACATGGTTTGTTACATTTGCATTGTCTGAACTCTCTTAATTCTTCTCTTCTTGTGAAGTTCTGGCATAAACTTCTTATGTCAGTTCACTCAGAAAGTTTGTTATGTACCTTAGTTCTTTTTATGACTTCATAATGGTCTGATATGGCTGATTCAGGGACTTTTGCATATTCCTCTTTCTCTCCATGCTTTGTCTGTACCTATTTATAGATGCTAGGATCAGATTAATGTTCAATGTGGTGTTTTTTATGCCATATAATTTCGTGAGAGTTCACTTTGTCACCTGGATTGTTCATTTTGCACACCTTCCCTGCTGGAATATGTTTTGATCACTTGCTGTATGGTTTGCAGGGCAATGGAAGAGATTGGGTTGAAAGCAATTGATCATTCTTGTTTATTAATGCCTGTTTTATTGGAATTATTGAAAGATGGTGACCCTATTGTTGCTAGACAATCTATTGTTAGTGGCACTAATTTCTTTTGTAGTGTGCTGGAGGAGTTGACACTGCAGGTCTATCTCTCAACTCATTATGCTGAATATATGATGTAATATTTTAGTGAACATGTTTCTTGTGATGCTCGTACATAATGCATTAGCTCTCAACATTATAATTGGGTCAATTCTTTTTGGATTTTCTGCTGATGATGCGGAAACAGTGATTTGGTTATATATTTCTAGTTGCAGGCTTTGGATGAGGGTTTCAAGTAACCATTCAATTTTTTATGTTGTTTTGTTAATTTAATGATTATTCAAAATTTCAATTGAAGATCATTGTTATTTCTGCCCCTTTTGAGATTGATCTACATTTGTTTAAAATCAATATCAATGGTTTTTCATTTTTGATTTTTTGTTCAGTCAATAGTCTTGTAATCCGTTGATATGTGATACTTGGATGTCATGCAGTGTTCAAATCTCGTAAATTCTTTTTTGGTTTATTGGGTCACAATGAGCTGTTGGAATCACCTTAGTTATATATGCGATTGAGTTTTTCTGTTGCATTGTTTTTTGTGACTACCATCCTCTTTCCTCAATTTGCATGTGTTATTTGCTCCCACTTGTTATAGTTCTATGCTTATTCTGAAATTTGTAGTTTCATCGGCGTGGTAAAGTTGAGAGATGGCTTCAAGAGCTTTGGATGTGGATGGTGAGGTTCAAAGATGCTGTATTTGCAATTGCCCTAGAGGTATGTTGTGCGTTGTGATTTTTATTAGCATTTTAATTATGAACCTATAGCTGGTATTTTTTCAGCGATTATTGAATAGTTATCATACGATTAAGTGAGTAAACTTGGTGTTGTCATTGCACTGATGAGTTTGTTATGGTTAAAAGTTTAAATTGCATCATGGAGTTACACATATCTCCTCATTTTACATCAAATAATCACATCAAGGATGGAGTTTGTCATAATTATAGATTGCGGAAGTACCATAGACGAGAGAATTTTGAGGTCTTATATACTTGTCTTCTGAATTGTGTATGCCCATGACAACTTGACAAGGAATAGAAGCACTGCAAAGAGTATTATTAAAAACTGAGCCCATTTGAATGAATATGCAAACCCAAGCATACAATTTATATATGGAATAAATATTCAAGACTAAAGGCATCAATCATAATGCCTCAAAATAAATTTATTAAATCACTACAATGAGCTTTCTAGGCTATTATCTAAAACATAGAAAATTAGAATCTCTTAACCTAAAAGCCTACCTTGCCAACACCACTATAAGATTAGGTCTAACTTTAAGTTTTTGTAATATTGAAAATCATACTAGATAATGTTTAATCATTGTTGATTGCAAATAATAGTACTAAAAACACAAAAATGGTTCATCTACTACATTCAACCAACTTAGTCAATCAACTAGGGAAGGACTTCTCTAAAAAAAAAAAAATAAAAAAAATAAAATATGGAAGGACTAATTTGGTCCATGAACTATGCTAATTTGAACCAATTTAGTCTCTCATACTACAAGCCATGTCCCATCAATTAATCTTCTAACTTTATTAATTTAATAGCACGATTGAATTAATTCTTTTTTAGATATTTTTAGTTGCCATGTCAGCCAAGTTAACTGTGCTAGTAACAGAAGCTAATGTGAGGGACCAAATTGGTTCACTTCATTATTCAAGGACTAAAGTGAGTCCAATTTGGATAATTATGGTACTTTTCTCATAACTAAAGTTATCTAAAAAAGTTCGTGCTTCTTTTTGCCGCACACAAGTTTTGTGCTACTTAAGTACAATTCTCATGGAAATTAAAGCTTTTAATTTTATTCCTCTACTTGTGCTGTACGTTTTATCTTCTTATACCTCTTTGTCCATTAAAACTGTTGTAATTTTTTATATTTAAAATATGATACTTATTATTCTCCCAATGTTTTAACTGCTTGATATTTAAAAATTAATCTGGCTCTTCTGAACTTGATTATGTAGCCTGGATCTGTTAGCTTAAAGTTGATGGCATTCAAATTTTTGGAAACACACATCTTGCTTTTTACATCGCACACCACCAACTCTGAGAAGTCTACTATTACAGAAGGTATGTACAGTTTTGAGAATTTGTCAGGTGTTAGATGGGTGTTATGCTTCAATTTCCTTTCTGGCCCAATTCATTCATTAGGCTTTCATAGTGACTTACAAAATTTGCTGTGATGTAAACTGCCACCGGTTTTGACAGGAAGCAGACAGACTTTTAATGTTTCATGGCTGGTTGCTGGCCATCCAGTTTTGGATCCGCTCATGCTTATGTCTGAAGCAAATAGAACTCTTGGAATTCTGTTGGATTTTTTGCATGCAGCTAGTAGTCTTCCTGGTTCGTTGATAATCTCTATTGTCAATTGGTTAGTTTTCACTTACCTTTTGCCATACCTTTTTCTTAATTGGATATCTTTTACCGTATGGTTTTTTCTATGAATATGCATACTGTAAAACAAGAAAATTAATCTCTGAATTTCAATTTCTGAATTAGCTTGTTAGCTGTAGTTGTTGAATGGAATTGTCTTGCCTCATCCATGTTGTGAAGAGATGCTTCGTTTATGTCTTTGTGAAGAGCATTTTGAGTATCACGGATCAGTAATCTGTAACAAAAAGACTAGCACCTTTTTCTAGGGCGTGAAAATTCAGAACTTGGTAGAATAAAGATAGGGAAATTACTTTACAGAAAGACTTAGAGCATTCAGCTTGAGAGGCCCAACTTGTTATTAATTCTGTAAACTGATATGCAGTCCATGTTGGTTCACTTAGTTTATTATTTGGTCCATAACTCCCATTGGCAATATGTTTCCCTCATCATATTTCCATCCAGTAATTTGCATATTACTGGTGAAGATAAGTTCTCTTACATTTATAGACAATTTGGCTTTATGAGCGTGTAAGGGCAAATGAAAGAATTTGAGTCAGTGGCCGCTGCTTGGTTGTAATTACAAGCGCGGAAATATTATGGATAGCATCAAGCATGCACCAAAACTAGAAGTTCAGTGATAAGCAAGTTTTTTATTATTATTATTATTATTATTTTTTTTTATGTAAATGTAGAAACTTTATGGCACAAAGTGCCAAAAAACAAAATAAAAAAAAGACTATTGATGTTGTAGGTAGTTGTTTTATTATTTTATTTATTTTATTGAAGAGTATGCTGTGAATGTAGATGAATTCGTCTGGACTCTGGTTATTGGTTTCCAAGTGATTTTCATAAGTTCTGAAAACCTTGATAATTGGGGGGTTGGGGGGTGGGACTCATTTCTCTATTAGAACACCAAACAAATCTTGCCTACCATCCTCTACATGGCTAACTAGCTAAACCATAGACTTCACAACACTGTTATTTAAATGGGATCTATTCATATTTACAGTTTTGTCTGCTTACCCATTTGTGATTTTGCCTCCAGAACTAGCTACTAGAAAATAAATTCTAAAATTTCAGTACTAAGTTTTTAGTTTTATACAAGCACATCTTATTTGGGTGGTGGTGGTGGTAGTAGTAGTAGTAGTAGTTGTGATCATATATTTTTTGTGGGTTAAAGAGATGTTAGTGATCAACCATTCTTTGAATTGAGCCTTAGTTTATGTCTGTTCTGTTTCTGGGCAGAAAGGAGGAAAAGTTGCACTAACACAGTTTCCTCATTTCTACTTCATTCCAAATTCAATATTTATGTTCAACTTCCTCTTCTCTCTGCTCTAGATTCAATCATATCAACAGACATAAATTTAGCTGTGTCTGTTTGGGGGTGGGGGTGCATATGGTTTAACGTGGTTATGATCTGTCGGCTTATGTGTTGGCTTGTCTGATGGTTGGATGTGTGCATGTATTGCTTATTAAGTATGGATGTGTGCATATATTGATTATTAAGCATGGATCTATGTGCATGCATAAATTTCTTCTTCTTTAGGAGTACGTATGCTATCGTTGTCTGTGCATTAGCTATATACATGTCGAGCATGCAAATAGTTCTTGCATACGATTAGAGAAATTTTGCATGAATTCTTTTTCACCTTGCAATTTACCCAAGACTTCCATTTTCAGCCTTATTGTGCTTGTTCCTTCCCCTGTCTCTGTTGGTTACAGAATTTTCCTGCAGGAAGGTGAATCTATGGAATTCTGTATTGTGAATGATTTTATTTACTATAATACTTATGTGTTTACAGGTTACTAACACTATTAAATATCTTCAGATAAATGAAGGCTTTCAACTTTTCATACTTTATTACTTTAGGTTGTAAACTACATTTTTCTCCTGTGTTTTTTACTATTTCAAATATTTTGGAGGGATCACTAACACATGGAAACAGGCCATAGTACAATTTCCACTGCTTGTTTGTGGTATTATTGCAGCATGCTGACCAGCTCTCTTATGAGGAGTTAAATGGCATTGGATACTGCTGCATTGGTGGTCCAGATAATGGGAGTTACAGGAATAGACACTTTTAGACTGCACATTGTTTGGGTACTATGGAGCACTATTGGCCCGTGATAGGATTGGTTAAACAGGGATAAAAATGGTCATCTCACGCGCTTAGAGAAATTTGATGGTCAAGCGACACAGTTTATGTTTTGTAAACTGTTAGATACCATCTAAATTGCAATATTCTGAGTGTCTCTGCTTGTGCACACAGCTGGCAATGTTCAAGTGTTGGAAATGTATTAATTATTCCATAACAGTTGATACACAGTTAATACCTTCAATATTAATCGAAATTTCATTTAAACGGGTATTGTTCTCCTATATTTGCTGTGTTTTTCTTTCTTGTTTTTAACACTTAAATTGTTTTTAATAATCCAACAAATATCTGTTATCTTTGTATAATGGTTGTCATTAGCAATTCAACCTATAATGGTGTGTGCTATCATGTATTTTCAGTTCCTTTTTGTTTCCTCTTTCTATACATATATATTTTGTTTGCTTTTGTTACTATGTTAATAATTTTTTTTTTTTCTCTTTATAGATATGGTTTGTTATACATTTGCATCTGGGCGATCAGTTTTATCATTATGTAAACATGATATTCCAGGAAGGCTGTGAGTTTTGCTTAATGAGTTTGTTAGCTACATATGAGTGGTTACTATGTGCTAAAGCACGAGGTAATCATACACGTGATTTACCTTGCTTTAAGAGTTGCATTTAAGAATTAGACTGCAGCATTTTTGAAGTTATTGATTTTGCACTCATTTGTGAAACCGAATTGAAGGCCTAGAAAATTGTCTTGGAGTGAAGCTGTCAGTGTTTCTTTTTAAATCTTCAGTATTCTCTTTCTGTATTATCTCATCATTTTTCATGGCTAAAATCCCTCTAGTTTAATTCCCGCATTATTGTTTTGAAAATTATATCACATTTCTTATTAACTGAAAAAACCTAAAATCCTGTTATGCTTATTGTGCAATGTAGTTGAACCCATTTATGAAATGTGTCAGGAGAAGCTCAAATGAGTGACAGTAAGACTTAAAATTTGATCTGCAATTGAAAGTATGTTCTAGATGATTGGCTTAACCTATAGTCATGACCTGATATTTATTTTTGTAAAAGCACATATATCATTCTGGTGGGAACATGTCTGTGATTTTTACGTTACAGTTCAAGGCAACTGCTTTGATATATTCCATTCATAAACATATAGATTGCTTTGATCTCAAGGGTAGTGAGATCTTAAATTAGTTCAATTGATGGATAATGTAGCTGCTTGAATTTGTGGGATGTATTGTGCAATATACTGATCTCACAGCTTGAAGAAATTCCAAAAATAGTTGAGGATTAGAATACATTTCTTAGATTTTCATATATTTGAAACGTTTAAAAAAAAAAGACTTCAATGTTTACACCTGTTCAAATTATATGTGACATTTTGATGGCAAAACTCTTTCCCTGTTTTACAGTAAACTATAAAAATTTCAGATTCTTTTTATTGGAGCATGAGGATTTGTGCGAAGTTACTTTGTACTTGTACCAACAGAAGAAAAATTGGTTGGTGACAGAAGATTAGAATTTGGACAATTTTGTTTGTACCTATTTATGCCTAGTTGATTTGTTATGCATGTTCTTGGTTTCCACATGTTTAGATTACTTCATGGGTGGGGTAATTAAATGTGTGCTGGATAGGTTTACCTGTGGTATGAAGCATCACTGTGCAGTATATGTATCTTCTGTATCATGCGTTATTCATCTGCCGAAAATATGAAAATTCGTATTCAGATCATGTTTCAGTCCATAACAGGGAATCAGGGATAATAATATTGCATGTTATAGGACAATTTGAGTTGTGATGAGATTATAAGATTTTATGTCAGTTTTGTTTTTTTTGGTGATGTTTAGCTTGTTTGGTTAAATAGTGTTTGTAGAAAATGGATTTTGAAATCTGCATCACCTTCATTGTGCATATAATTTTGTGATGAATACACTGAATGGCTTTGTCCTACAGTTGATGAAGCACAATGTCTTTCTTCAGGTCTTAGTGAATTCATTCACCAGGTTTCTACCAACCTGTCCTTGTTTATGCTCTTTTACCTGATGTTGTAGTAGGAAGCTCCTTCTCAGATTCCTGCAAGATCATCATGTTACATCGAGTTAATTAGCTCCAAAATTTTCTTATTTTTGGCCGAGCTATTTTTTCCATCTACTTAAATTCAGTTTCTTTAATTATTTCTGATCTACACTTTATCTTTGGTAAGTATCCACACTGTTGTGATTGTTTTCCTATTATTGGAACAATTTTTTTTTATAATTTTTTTTATATATAGATGTTCATTCATTCATGTTTCATTTTTATGTTTGCTAAATGATTTTCTTTTTGTTGGTTTCCATTGTGCACACGAATTTATATTGATCAAATCATATGATGTAACAAGTGGTACATTCCTGGGCTGTTCATTGATGGTTATTTAGAAGTTTTGCTTGATAGGCAAATTGTGTAGCCTTATGTGATAGGGAGTTCTTGAAAAACACAAACTGTGTAGCATGGTTTTTGTTTAGGTCCTTCAGACAGTTGGCTTTGTATGGTCAAGGGCATACCCTGCAGAAGTGGTTACATATCCTAGGTTTTTCTGTTTATTTTATTTTTTTTATAATAAATCGCAATGGATATGCTGTTGACTAAAACAGCTGAGTGATGGGATGATGTGAACTGCTTTGGAGACCTTTAGAGTAATGATTACTTGTGTTGAACTTTGATACACAAAACACATTTCTGTTTTTAAGACTTGACACAGTATAAGTGTTTCTTGACTTGAGGATGAGTTGTCCATGTTTTTGGTTTTGTTAATGGAGAATGAAGATTAGTATAATTCTGATGATGATTATTTGAGCATCTGACTAGAACAGGCCATGTTTTTGGTTTTGTGGAAGGGATTAATTAAGTGTTTTGAGGGCACAGTAGAGCCTTCCATGCATATCCTGAAAGATGTTTTAGTTTTGATTAAACAAGAGTTAATAGTCAGAAGAATACTTTTGGGGAGGTTGTGAATGAAGGAGATGCATGCATAAGATGGAGGCACATTATTTTGAGATTCAGGTTGTGCCACTGTAACCACAATCAGTACAAGAAACATAGACTATCAGATTGAAATGAATTTATTGGCATTTCAGATAATTTTTTGAAAATAGTGTTACATACATAGGTGCTTATTTAATCATGTTCTGTGAGTTTTTTTAAGTGCTGGATAAACAATTGAGGTTGGATTTGACACTCATACTTACTTTTTGGCAGATATATTTTTTTGCTCATTTGCAGTGGTGAACTGTATGCATTTGATCTGGTATTCAGTGTGTATTTGGTGTTGGATTTCATATTGGCCCTTTGCTTTTCTGATTTGGTAGACCGAAATATGTATATTGAAAAATATGTGTTTGATCAGTCTTTAAAAATCCTATTTTATAGTATCAATTTGACACTGGATTTGTTATGAAAACTTGGTGGTTGTGGGGTGAGATGTTTAATGATTAAGTTTGTGATGCAATAATTAGTTATATAAGGTAAGGACAGTAATGTTTACAGTAATATTGAGTTGCTTTAGGCTATGTCTGCTGTAGTGTTATCACAATTTTTGGATGTGATATAGATGACAGTAGGATATGATGCATAGTAATAGCAAGCATCTTATGCTTTCTGAAGATTTTCATTATGCTGTAACATAAAGCATTAAAATGCAATTGAACAACTTGCATTTTATGAGTATTTCCCTGTATTTATCGACAATTGGCATACTATTTGTCTTCATTGGAGGTGGAGAAATGACTGCTGACTTTCTTATATATGTGATTGACAGTTTGACATGTGTTCTTTTCATTGAAATTTTCTGTATCTTAAAATTTGTTGTTCAGGAATTTGGCTCCAACAACATTGATTTTTTTTTTGGGGTGCTAATAAAATGGAAATAGATCTGCGGTGAAGTTTCAATAAGGGGGTACATTCAGTATGTTGTATGCTTGTGTGTGTCATATTAGATACAGCATTAGAGTTGTGAATTTTTAAATGTTGTTCTGGGACTATTTGTAGTAGGCAAATCATCATTTTATTTTATCTTCTATTGTCCTCGTGGATTTCTCATTGGTTGAAGTCACCTTTTCTTGGTGAGTATGGCTTGGTTTTCCCTTGTGATCGTATGGTTTTGCTATAAAAGCTACTCTGGAAGTATTTGGTAACTAAAAAGCTATAAGATAGTTACTTCTAAAAGCCAATAGATTTGTTCAGATCAAATCATTAGATTTAGTAAATTCAAGACAAGCACAATACTTCAAAGTGTAATAATCAGCAACTAATTTTCTATACTTGAATATATCTGTGACAAGCAGTTTCTCATTATTGTGTTCAATGACTTTGAAAGTTTCTGCTCTAATTTGCTGACCCTCAACTTAATTATATTGGAGCTTTGGACAAAGAACTTGCAGGAAAACCTTGTTTTTGTGCATTGCTTCCATTGCATTGCTTCCATTCTTCAACTGAAACCTTTGCGTATGCTGCCCAAAATCTACAGAAATAGCTAGCTCTATTTGGGGAGTTTTGTAACTGGTCTTTACTATTTATTAGTTTCACAAATTATTCTCTTCCTGTATGTATAGTAAAACTTCCTTCCAATTTTTGTGCTCTTTCCTCTCTTTGTACACACATTCTTGTGGCAAAACTGCCCTCGGTCATTGCTTTACAATCTTATGATAAATACGGTCATTGTCTGTAGGAACATGAGGTTCCAGTTTCATTATCTCTGAGATGTTCTTGTGACTTATTTTACTGAACATATTTTGCTATGACAGAATTTTTCTGTCCTCAATAAATTTAAATATAGTTTCTTGTAATTGATCACTCCATTGTGCAATGTTTTAGACACTGGTGTATTAATTATTTACTTATTGGGGGTATGCATGGCTTCTTTAGATATTGATTATTTCATGGACTTAGACAGCTAGATAGGAAATAGACGTCTTGTTGTGGAAAGGATTGAAAGAGAATCTAGTATTGCTAGGAAAGTTAGTATGTGCCTGTATACTGGGAAGGATCCTCTATTTGAGTTTGATTTTCTACATAGGACAAAGACATCGTGAGATGCTACTCAATGTCTGCAACCCAACATGGGAGTAAATGTTGTCATGCGTTCCCCTTATTGAGCATCCTTGTCCATTTCACTGAATGTGTTGTAATAGTGTTTTTTTTTTGTTCATGATCCAACTGTTCTGTTGGGATGTTAGTTTCACTTTTATTCAGTTTGATATTTCTGGCTAACAGTTGTTTGGCATGGTTTGGCAGTCTTGCAGCAGTAGCAAGGAAGAGGCCCATCCACTATAGTACTGTTCTTTCTGCTATGCTTGATTTTGATCCAAACTTTGAGGTGGTGAAGGGAGGTCATGGTCCAAGTATCCGCTACTGCTTTAGAACCGCTTTTTTGGGATTCCTAAGATGTACCCATCCGTCCATAATAGAGGTAAGACATCATGCATCTATCTTTTTATTTATACATCAAACTATATCCATACCTGTTTTCCTTTCTCATCCTTCTTCATTTGACTATAGATCGGTTGACCTATTCTCTATCTGCTGCAGTACTTTATGTTTTGACCATATAATTTGACTTTATGTTATTGTACTTTTTTATGGCTGATAATTTGCTACTAAGTTTACAGTAGGGAAGCACATATGAATCTACTGCTATATAAATAAGTACTTTCTGAGTTAGGAACCCGTGAGCTCAAAACTACAATTTTTGTTGTTGTATTGTTTGGGCTCTTTCTCTTGTGTTCTGTGGACATGTCTTGGGGTCTATTGGGTCATTCGTGATAATGGAGACCTAACAGTTGTCTGTTCCTATTATGGTTGACAAGTTG
>JAYMTE010001489.1:0-13241 GCA_036897545.1 Pelargonium fulgidum
ATACATGTAAAATAAACCCTAGCCTAAACGGATGCGGATATGTCCATGGATGCGAACTTGGATACGTCCGCGGATGCTGATCTGGATGAAGCTGCGGATGCGTCCGCGGATGCGTACGTGACGGATGGATGCAGATGAGCCTTGGATGCGAAATGGGAGTGCGGATGGGTTTGAGTGTTGCAGGACGCAACAATAAGCCCATAAGTAATGAATAGAGTGAATCAGGTTGGTTTAGTTTAGTTTCTAAGATAGAGTTGACAATTTGTCTATAAACTTTACATCTTACCCACATTTAAAAAAAAATTACAGTCACAAAATTCGACTCAATAAGGTTTAGATCGTGAAACTCTAGTTTAAACTTTACTAATATTTATATTATATAAGTAAATATTCGAATAAGAAAAAAATTGATAAAAAAAGCTAATCACAGTCCCTTTATAATCAGTATAATTTTCTTCTCTTTATCTTTCGTGTATTTCACGAACTTAAGAAAACTCGTGTCTCATACATATCCACCGAGTTTCACAACTCAGTCATTGTGTTAGCAAGTTTCAAAAGGTTCATTCTATGTTTATATATATGACAGAAAGAGTTGCTACATTTCTGTCCAATACCCAACAAGAGTTGCTACATTTAGTAAAAATATTGAAACACAGCATGAAACACTAAATCATCCTTAAAATGAAACTGATAAATAACTGATATACTATAATGTTAATTGGGACATAAAATCTGTTTCGCCGGAATGAATTATACCCGGCAAGAATGAAATTTTCTTCATATGAGAGGTGAACTGATTCTTCTTCTTCTCTCTCTTCTTATGTGACAAGTCGCATTTGCGTGTAACTCTGAAGAATAATTAGCGGTATGAATATTTGGGTATCAATGGTATGAGTTTAGGTGGAAAACTTGGCAGCTCGGGTTGTATGAGATCTTTTGTGCAGCCTGCTCGAACTTCTTAATCGCAGCTTCGTTTTCTTCCAAACTGTTTTGAACGAAGTAGCGTACCCACCAAGATGAGCTCCGCATTTTGGCCTTCACAAATAAAGCATTTGTCACTATAAGCTGGGAAGAAGCGACTTAAAATAGAGAAAGGGTACATAATGCAGTACTCAATTCCCAAAAACAAGAGACATCTTTACTTTTTATCGGCCCTATCTCTTACGACTAAGTGACAAAACACGTTAGAATTGAAAGCTACCCGATAAAAACACTTGGGTTTTTTGTCCGGGCCCAATGATACCTCAAATTTTACCCATTCATATCCAAAATTTTGAAATATTAAAAACTCATTGAACTCATATTTTTACACATCATTATTTTGGTAGGTGATGACTAAGACAATAAGTCAATAACTAAAGGTGATGAGGGAAAAAAAAAATTGGGAACTAAACCGGACTATATATAAGGCTTTGGGAACTGGTGGTGAAATCAATTAGTTGAGGTATCATTGGAGGTTTAAAAATAGTTGGAGGATCAAACTTGATATAAGAGTATAATTAGTGATATAAGTGCATAATTAGTAGATCGTTTATGAAACGCTACAATCCAGCATTACTAAATTGCACATGACTTCAGTACAAAGCTACTTACCGGTCGTCCGAATTTTGATAACTCAGCAACCTTAGCTCTCTGTTGACCGGGATAGCCTGATAATTGAAATGGAAAGCAGTTTAAATTCAAGTAACATAAACTACTACTTTCAGCTAAAACCCAATGTTCTTGTTAATCAATCTCGAGTCTTGACTATACAGGGCAAGAAAATTGTGAGATTTCTTAGCATTTATAATAAGAGATCAAAGCCAATATGAATTTGAAGGGAATTACCTGCAAAAATAACAAGGCCATCGCCTAGCCTTGCCAATTCAGGTAGAGTCTTGTTCAGGTACTTGGGAGATAGGTAATCCAAAGCATCCGAGACAATAACAAGAGAAAACGACTTTGCTCTATATGGCAGAGGGAACTTAATATCAGCAACTCGTACAATGCCTTTGTGAACAAGGTTTTTACAGTTCCCATCAGTTTCCTCCATATCATATGGTTCCACACCCCATGCTTCAGTTTCCTCTTCCTTCAACAATTGGGAGACCAATGAGCAAGAGTCGGGGCCGATGTGCAATACTTTGCGCATACTGTCACCATATGCTTTCTTCAAAACGGGTATTGCTCTTTGAACTTCTGATGTACATGAGAAGTCGCCTATAAAAGGAAAAGAGCAAAGTATGGTTGGTCATTAAGCCCAAGGGAGGGTCCATGCCAAAAGAAGAATAACATGGTAGTTTGAAGAGCCACTAGACTTAAGAAGCACGCTTGATGCATGTGACCCCAATGTGCTATATTCCATTCACTAAGCACATTTGGTCCATGTGTGGTCAGCATAATGTTATTTTTGTAATAGATGACACCATATAGTGTTTCATTTCCTAAAACATAAAATTGATCAAACTGCAATAGATCTCAAATACATTAGAACCCAGTGATTTGCGCCTTATGTTTCTACTTTACTTAAGTACAGGATACATCCATATGTGAAGCTTTAGGAGTTGGATACACAGAATAATAAAATATGAGATGTTATGGATATGTCTACCCATTCTCTAGAAGACATTGAGTAGAAGCAGGGAGAAATTTTGATGCTAGAGCTAAGAGATATAATTACCTATCCTCTGTATCTACCGTCTTTGCTTCGTTTTCTTTTTGACACATTACACATGTTACACTGACAATTTTACTAAACCTGGTCAAAATTTCTTGAATTTAATATGTAGATACATTCCTGAATTGCCATTATGCAATGGAAATTTTCTTAGCCTATATATAGCAACCCATCACAACCTTAGACAGTTACTTCAACAAGAAAAAAAATCTTAAGATATGAATAACATTTGAAATATGGACTAGATCATATATACCTTGAATCTTACTTACTGCTGCTTTGCTGCCCCCAAATAAACCTGTATCATAACAGATTGATCAATGCATCAGACTACAACAATTTCAAATGTTAACAAAAAAAAAATAAAAAATAAAATCATAAAGACAGGCAGCGATTAATAGAACTGAATGACCAAAGGTAACTTTATGTGATGTTCAAAACTAATTAGAAAAGCATACAGACCTGAGCCACCATAAGCATAGCAGATAAGAAGGATTCCTCCCTGGAAATTTCAAAAAAGTAAAGATGAGTTAAAATGTGATCTGCTAAACAGGCAATATCTTCACTAACTTATTGAATGCAAATGATAGGTAGGAAATGCTAGTAAAAAATCACTCTTTCCAAGAAAAGAACAGAATACAAGATTCAAAGATAGAGAAGCTGAAGGTGGAAATGGAAAGTACCAGGACGATGAGGCCAACAGATAATAAAGGAGAAGATTGTGATTTTGAGTGTAAAGCTTTTGCAAAAGGAAAACTTCCACTGTCCACAAAGCGCCGTACCGAGCCTGCTTGCCTTCTCGCCATGACTACTTGTCTACAAAGCTAAGTGCCACACAATTGTACACTACAAGTAAAAATATGAAAACTATTAGCTTTTTTCATTGGTCAATGGTCACATAGAGAGAGTACAAAAACATTCCGAACTGACTCTAAAGTTACCAAATTATCTGATCAGTTTAGCTCATCATTCTCATTAGAAAAAATAGAACCACATTGCAATATCCACTAGGCTACAGTGAACAGAAAGCATTCATGCTTCGTGTTTCCTATTACCAAACCACTAAAGTTTGACTTGAATCTTGTAAAAGTTAGTAAACAGAAGTAAATAAAATTTGCTAAAGAAAGTAGTTTCCTTTAAAGACTCCAAGTTTACTTTGTACATTCCCGTAACCATTTATTGCAAACAGATCTGTACAGAATAAAGTTAACATTGCAACATGCATTGTGACATAATTTGAAGAGATCTATGGGGAAAGGACAAGTAAAGCTCACACATCAGACATGGTAAACATAACATTAGCTCATCTTGAAAACTATCAAATACCATAACTCGAATCTCTATCAAGAAACATTGGCATGTATGGCATTCAAGAAAAGAAAACTATACAAAACATGTGAATAAAGCAAACTGATTGTACTAGTACCAAAATAGCAGAAAACTCCATAAAAAATTCAGTTCCTCTTTTAAGTAATGGAGCATCCAATAAAACCAAATCTAAAATCTCTCCAAGTCCTATATTAATTCAGAAAACAACCAAGACCAACAAATTCACTATCAGCTGATGTCGAACCAACGCCAAAACAGGAAGTGAAAGCAGCATAACAACAATTGAAAAACAATGAAAATTGAACTAACACAGATCCAATCAACTAGAATCAAATTGTCAAACCAAATCCAATGCAGGAAGTCAAATCAGTGTAACAACAGCTGGCCAGAGTGAAAAACAAGAAAAATTCAAGAAAATTGAACTAACACAGATCCAAACATTGCTCTGGCAGAAAAAATAAACAGCACTAAAAAATAAACTAATCTTTCTCGAATAACAAAAGCAATCAATGAGTTGAACCCAAACTGGGAATTGAAATGGAAGAGTGAGAAGCCGAACCAAATCCAGTGCAACAAGTCAAATCAGCCTAACAACAGCTAAACAGAGTGTGAAAAACAACAAAGAATCAAGAAAATTGGCCTAACACAGTAGCATAGATCGAAACATTGCGCTCACAAACTAATCTTTCTCAAATCACAAAAAGTCAATGAGTTGAAATGAAATTGAAGACTGAAATGGCTGAGAGCAGGAAGTCAAATCAGCTCAACAGCAGCTAACTAGAGCGAGCAAAACAACAAAAATTCAAGAAAACTGAATTTACACACAGATCCAAACATTGCTCTCGCAAACAAAACAAACTAACTGTTGTCCAATAACAAAAACAATCAATAATGAGTTGAATCGAAATCGAAAGTGCAGAGTGAGTGGAGAATGGAGATTCCCCTGAACTACAACGGACAGAGTGAAAACAACAAAAGTTCAAGAAAATCGAACTAGCATAGATCCAAACAAACTAATCGTTCTCGAATAACACAACAATCAATAATGAGTTGAACCGAAATTGAAGTGTAGAGTGAGTGGAGATTGATTCACCTGAATCAGATCGAGCAGTGCAGCAGCGAGGATCTGAAGAGCTTAGATCTTAGATCTGAAATATGGATTTTCTTTTTGTTGAAGCTCGCGAGAAACAGAGAGTGTAGAGGGTGAGACTTGAGAGTGTGAGCTCGGAGTTAGGAGCTGAAATTGAGGTAATGTGTGTGCTTATTTAAGGAAGGGATGGCCACAACGCGCGTCTCGTGGAACACAGAATCAGTATAAAATCTAGCGCGTCTCAGTGTCGGCGGTGCACTGCAAATCCTCAGATCCAACTGCTTCACATGCTGAGGATATTTTGGTCACTTGCTCAATTAACATTTTAAAGTAAATTTTAGTGTTTTTACTCGGAATAAGATTTAATTTAGTTCATGAACTATAATACTGTATCATTTTAGTACATTAACTATTAAATATATCAATTTTATATGATATACTTATAAACATATATCGGTATATACCTGTGTTGATATGAAAAATTCAAGTCTTTATTTTTGTAAGTGTGACCCTTGTCATTTATGTTGGAAAATGAAAAAGGACATGATCTTTATCTGAAATGTTTAGTACTGTGTAACCATGTACTAGAGGTTTTGTTTTTAGAATGAGAATGTGATGGTAGGGTCATAAGTTCGTTAAAGAGTGTGTAATTAATTGCTCCACCTGACCCACCTACCTCATTACTTGATGTGTTTATACCTTTTTTTCTTTTTCTTTTTTTTTTCTTTCTAAAGATAATGAATTCTAGAGAATTTGATTTGCTCTTAATCTCTTCCCCTTATCCAAATTTTGTTTGTTAATTCAAAAAATTATGAACTTTAAGAATTTTGATTTACTATAAAAAAAAGATTTTTTTTTTGTGTGAATGTCATATTATTAATAATTCATAAATAACTGTTTTATAGTGTGTGTTGTTAGTGGTTTAAAAACCCAAAAAGAAGAGGTGGTGGATTGGAGCATTACAAGTCCAAATCTCACCACGCTGTCATTTGCTTTTGCTCTTCACTCATTATTGGAATGTGTTTAGGAATGATCTGTCACTTACTAATTATTTTTCTTCACTTTATTTTTTGGCTCAAAAAGGAAATAAAACGTGAGGATGTGGTTGGCGTCAACAACATTGTAGTTTTGTTTATTGGGCTCGGCCCATTGGACCTACAACAGTCCAGACAAATTTACTGTAGAGGACCAAAAATAATTCTTTTCTTTAATAAAGCCCACAAATACTTATTATATGCACAAGTGACAAAATTTGGTCAATAAGTGAAGTCACCTACTCCATTTCAAACAAACAAGTAAGAGCTGACCGCACTAATAACATGTATTCAACATGCCTAACCCTAACATGAAATTTTATGCACTTATTTTCTCTAATTAATGAGATATAACAATAAATCTATCTAAATAATTGTCATAACCACACTACAAATATAAATTTCTTATAAATCCTCTAACTTAAACGTGTGTGACATGTACTAACGCACCTAAAATAGTGAGTTTAACAAAATGAAAGTATCTATTTTGATCTCTTAATAAACTATTTCTTTTAGAGTTGGTTCTTAATTTGTTATAATTTCGGACACTAGACTATCCATATTGTTCTAATTTAGTCATAAATAATGTTACCTTTTTTCGAAGTGATCTAATATGTCAGTTTTTGTCGATGTGGCGACCACTAACGCTTAAGTCGGTTAAGTATACGGATGAAAATCGATTTGGTTGGAACCAAATAGAATTTCCGAGAGATGTGATTGTTACGTCTATTAATCCAATACATACAATTTTCTTCGCGAATTTGTTTCATTTTAAATTTAATTAACTCAAACATCACGCATAAATAAAAATATTTGTCACGTTTATATAATTTGAAAGCACTAGTATGAATATTGAACCAATTCAAAAACAAAATAACATAATTGAATAAACAAATTAGAACAATATAGCTAATTTTGAGAGTAAAATTAAACAAAAATAAAAAAATCGATTATCAATTCAAAACATGACGAATAGTATAAGAGAACTCATAGGGTGGGACGTAATGGTGAAAACACATATATTCACGTTGAAGGTGGTGTAACTCAACTTTTCAAATAATAATAATTTAAAAAATAGTACTCCGTATAAGAGAACTGAATAGAACATTTTTCATTAACAAAACAGAATAGCCACGCAATGACGCAAATCCAACTAACGAACTGACATTTATTTTGTCACTTTCAAGTAACTTCCCGCCACCTTCCTTGCTTTTAACTCAGCCTCCACTTTTTATAAGGTCGATAAATCCTCTGTTCCTTCTACCACAAGAAAGTGAGTTAAAAAGTGAAGTCCCAGAACTTTCAACCACAACAAAATTAGGAGCATATTCGAATCCGATTTTATTCTCAACCTGTAAGCAGAATCTGGTTTTAGAAAATTGGATCGAAAGCTAGCACAATCAAGATCAAGAACAAGAATAAGAAGAGGAATTGGAGATACAGAGGATTATTGGGTTTCAATGGCTGTGGAGTACGAATGTTGCGAAACAGGATTCTTTATCCGCATCGTCATCGTTGCTTTGCTGGTTTTGTTTGCTGGGTTGATGTCTGGGCTCACTCTGGGTCTCATGTCGTTGAGCTTAGTCGATCTTGAAGTCGTCTCCAAATCCGGCAAGCCAACTGATCGAATATATGCCTGTGAGAGTTTCAACGATTAAAACTTCAACTTTCTTAGTTTCTTGATTTTCTTTCTCAATTTTGCAAAATACCCATTTCCCCATTTCTTGAATTTAGTACTGGGTTTCAAAAATTAAGAAAAATTCACATCTACTACTTTTGATCTATGACAGCAAAGATACTACCAGTAGTGAAAAATCAGCATAAACTGCTTTGCACTCTATTAATCTGTAATGCTGCTGCTATGGAGGTAAGCTTTTGCTCGCGCACACACATATATGATAATAAAGAAGGTACTCATGAATCTTGACGAGTTAATCTTCTGGTGTTTTATTTTCAGGCACTTCCTATTTTCCTTGACAGTTTGGTTCCGGCATGGGGTGCTATTCTGATATCAGTGACCTTGATACTTCTGTTTGGTGAGGTATGTAATATGTTATGTATCTGATTAACTTCATTTTTCAAGCAAAAAAATGTGAAATGATTGGGATATTCTTGTTATAATGTGTGTAGATCATACCACAATCTGTTTGCTCTCGATATGGATTGGTTATTGGAGCAGCAATGGCTCCAATTGTTCGAGTTCTTGTTTTTGTATGCTCGCCTATTGCGTATCCAATAAGCAAGGTCTAGATAAGCTTTGGTCACTTCAAATCTTTCATATTCCCTTGCATTTGTTATGCTAATGATAGGCCTGACTATGGGTAGTTAATTTCTTTCTCAGCTATTAGACCTTTTGCTCGGGACAGAACACGAAGCACTTTTTCGCAGAGCTGAGCTGAAAACACTAGTTGATATGCATGGCAACGAGGTATGTATTTCACAATTTGCACCGAAGAATCATAGTATGATCTCATTTCAGGAACTTATATTGTTTTTGTATGTAAATGCAGGCCGGGAAAGGCGGGGAGCTGACTCGGGATGAGACAACTATCATAGCAGGAGCGCTTGAACTCAGTGATAAGACAGTGAAAGATGCAATGACTCCTATATCAGAAACTTTTGCAATTGATGTTAATGCCAAACTTGACAGGTACACAATTGATTCACTGTAGAAATAAGGAGACATTACAAATGCATTTTATCGATAACCTCGCGCTATTTTTTATGCTAGCAGAGATTTGATGAAGCTAATTTTGGACAAAGGGCACAGCAGAGTCCCGGTTTATTACGAGGAACCAAGGAACATTATAGGACTCATATTGGTAATTTTCGGTATTTCTGACAAATGCTTCTTTGCTGATTTAGTACTAAACTATGTCTTTTGTACTAATTGTGCAATAGGTGAAGAACTTGCTATCCATCCATCCATCAAATGAGGTGCCTGTAAAGAACGTCACCATTCGCAAGATTCCAAGGTATATTGGGTTTGTTTATGATAATGTCACGAGTTTCTGAATTCATCGACTGATGATTCGTTGTTTCTTGTAGGGTTTCAGAGAAAATGCCTTTATATGACATACTAAATGAGTTTCAGAAAGGGCATAGCCACATGGCTGTTGTTGTAAAACAAGACAGCAACGTGAACCAGCCAACAAGTACTGAGCCTAATTCAGAAGTGAGAGTGGACATTGATAGTGATCAAAAGCATCCAAAAGACAAAAGTTCCAAGTCCAAAATATCATTCAAGAAGGTGATCAAGAACTCACCAGATGATCTGCAAAAAGGAACAAACAAGAGCAAGAAATGGACAAAGGACTTTGGCTCGGACATCTTGCGCATAGACGAAGATCCAATCCCTAAGATCATTGAAGAAGGAGAAGCAGTTGGGATCATAACAATGGAAGATGTTATTGAAGAGTTGTTGCAAGTATGGACATTTCAGTTTTCACAGTTTTACAATATATGTCATGTTCTTTGATTACAGGTCTAACAAGAAGCTGATGTTTCTACTGTTTTTGTTCATGTAGGAGGAGATTTTTGATGAGACAGATTATCAGAATTGAAGTTGAACATCAAGGTCTTTTAGATTTTAGCATAATTATCCTGCAAAATCATTCAAGAAGATGACAAATATTGAAATGTCATATTAGATGATAACAATTCAAATAAATAAATAAAAAGAAGAAAAATAGACATTGCGATTCCCATCATCATGCAGATACAAGTTTAGGCCAATCTTTATGTTTAAATTGGCACATCACTGAACCACAAATGAAAATTAAAGATCATATTGCTCAAAGTCTTGATGAGGTCATGAAGATCAATTCCATAGAAAAACTTCAGCTTTCTCAGTCATTTTTTTTAGGTTGGCAGATACAAGCAAATCCATTCTCATCATCAGCTTCATGCCAATTACTTGAACCACACTCCACAGATGTTGGAATTTGATTGTTGTTGGGAGCTGTTAACAACATAGATCTAGAAGAGGCTTGACTTGGTAGTATTTGACCGTTGGAGCAACTAGGCAATGTTGTTGCATAATAGTAAGGGTTAAAAGAAGATTGAGGAGGATAGTAATAACAATATCCATAAGGACCATTACTTCCCCAATACGGATCCCAATAACTTCCTTGACATGCCAATCTTGTATCGGATTCATAGCAATTATATGAATTCAAAATCGGGCTATGATCCCAATACGGATCCCAATAACTTCCCTGACATGCCAATCCTGTATCAGATTCATAGCAATTATATGAATCCAGAATCGGGTTATGATCCGAGTTCATTGGGCTAGAAATCATTTTTTTCTTAGGCTCCGCCTTCTTGACCTCAACTCGCTTATTCTTCAAGTCGTGAAACTTTTGTTGCAACACATTGTTTACAACATCTTCGGAATGGAAAGTAACGAATCCGAACCCTCTAGGTTTTCCTTCTATGTTGTGCATCACAACAACATCCTCAACTGGACCAAAACTTTCAAAGTATGTTTTGAATTCTGTTGTACTTAGATTTTCGGGCAAACCTCCCACGAAGATTTTCTTAACCCTAGATTGAATGTTCACAGCCTCGAGGTTTTGCTCGAGGTTGCTCATGACATGTTCTTGGTTTTCGATCTTACGTGCTCTTGGCGTAGCCAGTTTGACATCAACCTAGTGAATCATTGTTAGAAACAACATGAACAATATTAATTAACGAGAGCACACAACGATATAACTAAGCTCACATACAAATTTATAATAAAATTCTATCTGTCCTAAAATAAGTGTCATAGTAGAGTATACATAAAAGAACAAAAACCCATGTTTAATAAATTACCTTTCTTCCAAGAAGGGCATGGTGTTCTTGGGCTAGGGCTTGTTCAGCCATTGATGATTCAGTGAAGGTCACGAAACCGAAACTTTTGGAGAGGCCAGAGTCTCTGTCATAGATGATCAAACACTCTTCCAATTCACCAAACTTGGTGAAGTAATCTTTCAGTGAAGTCTCATTGGTGTCTCTTGACAAACCACCAACAAATAGTCTTCTACTCATAGTTTCTATATGATCAGTACACTCAAATAAACTATCAAAGATTACTATAGCACAGAACTGAATCAATCACAGAGTCACAATCACAGTGTTTTTGAATAATGAGTAGGTTTCTATTTTTACAGAGACTACTTGTTCAAGTTCGACAAGGAGTAGAGGTTTAAATTTGCCATAAAACCCTACCCTACTCATAATCCTAATACCACTAGTTTTAGGGAATAAATTGGATTGGGACGTCTAGGCACAAAATAAAATAGCGTTAAACCAATTATTTAAATAAGGTTATTTTAATTTAATTTAATTTAATGTGTTAAAAAATATGGCTTCAGGTAAGATGAGTGTGCATCGGTTAATATCGGACCAGACCGATTCAAAAAAACTTTAAACCAAAGACTAAGTTATAATTCGGTTCTGGACTAGATCGAAGCGAAAAATCTCGAATCAGACCGAGACTAAGCTCATTGGACCAAATTTTAATTCAAGGATAATAAATGTGTAATTAATTTAGAGCATTAAAAAATTATTTTACAAAAAGATGAAAAATTATTTTGTCTGATCTTAATTCTTAACAATACTAATTGCTTTTAGGAGAAATTGTACATGACCACTATGATGTATTGGCTTAAATTAAATGACTACCTAGACTTACCCACCACCATTTTGTGAGTGTTGCTGTTAACTTTAGTATTAAAAAACCAAAGTGCCCTCATTTGTTTGTGTCTTCTACCTTTCACTCTTTTATAGAAAATAATTATTTTATTATTCTTTCCTTTTCTTTTTGCTTCATCTTCTCTTTGGCCTTCTCCAAATACACAGATAAGTAAAACATCAATTCAAACATTGGAATTAGAAGAGAGTTTCGCAAAAGAGTTCTCAAATTATTGAGTGGATTTTCGGCGATGGCAAGCAATCGAGCCTTTCCGGCCGCGACAAGCAGTGCAGGCGAGTAAGAACGGGACGGATAAGCTCCTTGCGACGGCGCTTCAAGGAAATCAATACCAAAAACTACATATCAAAGCAGATTTAGGGCGGATATCAAGGAGGGTTCCAGCAGAGATGGTTACAAGATGTTGTGGGTTATGCTTGGGAGTAGAGTTCACATCCATCATTATCAGATCTGGAAACAAATAAATGGGTCTAGTTCAAAAACAAAATAGGTTTGGTTCAGAGTGTTTGTTGATGGTGTTTGTGAAAATGGTTTTGATTATTGCACGGGTGAAAATGAGTTTGCTTTGCTTATTTATTCCTCTCTGTTATGCATTTTTGAAATTTATCAGTGATGAACTTTCTATATCGAGTTCATTTTTATTTTGTTCTTAATCATTATGTATCATCATGTTGTTTGGTTTCGTATATGAATTTTATTAGGATCCGATGCACTTTTTGGGAAACAAATTTATGGTAACGATGATATACTATTTATTATTCAATTGAATTTTTTTAGTTGTGAAGAAATTTCTAGATTCCGGCACCATAACTTGAACTTTCCAGTGCCTGAATCTTCAAGCTGTTGATTTTGGAAATAGAACAATGGAGGGCAAAAGTGGTATTTAAAAAAAAATTATGGCATGTGCAATGCACATGATGAGAGAGACTAATTTTCCGTTATAATTAACTGACGGAATGAGTTTTTGAAAGTTTAGGTGTTTCTTTGATTTGAAAAATAGAAGTAGGTAGTCATCTGGTTTAAGTCAATACATCAAAGTGATCATGTGAAATTTTTTCAATTTTAAATTTTGTTTTCTAAATTTTCAAATGATAAAGGGTACAATTAAACCAATTTTATAGTCTTTTAGGGAGAAGAGTAGAAACAAAAGAGATAATGCTCTGTTTGGGAACCAGCATTTCATTTGAATTACTGGATTTTGACCAAATATAGTGTTTGAGTAACCTAAAAATTTGGATTTGGGGGATTCTTAAATATGAATAAGAAATGGAATTTCAAACTCCAACCTAAACCTTGTCATTTGGAATTTAAAAGACAATGAGAGATAAAGAAGCTTTCACAGATCCAGCTTCTGTACGTTCGGTTTTCTCCATTGTTTTACAAGAGTGATCCAAATTCGAAAAGATCGATTTAGCTTGTGCCTCTCCTCCTCGT
>JAYMTE010001490.1:0-13240 GCA_036897545.1 Pelargonium fulgidum
CTTCTGTAAAGTTGGACTGCATTCTACCAGGTGGATGTGCAAAGATTCTGTGAAGTTCTTAAACTTTGACAAACCCTGCATTAAGATTGTTAAATATTTTAAAAATATCTTGATCTGCCAAAATCAATATAATAAAAAAAAGTTGAAAATGAAGAACTAAGACATGTAATAAGAATTCTTGTTTCATACACGAAGAAGATCAGCCATGAGAGTTCCTCGTCCAGGACCCAGTTCGACAAGGTTCACTTTTTTTGGTTGTCCCATTTGCTCCCAAAGACACATGGCCCAAATCCCAACCATCTATAATTATATCAGCAGGAAAATGACATTTAAGTTGTAGAAAACATAATATGACCATCATAATAAAAATATTAAAAATATAATAACAGCTAATGCACTACCACCACAGTGAATGTTCAGAAAGTTCCTAGTAAGTTAAGGACACAAGATGAACAAGGAATCAAAGAGCAACCAAATTACCTCTCCAAACATTTGGCTTACTTCTGGAGAGGTTATAAAATCACCTTCTGCTCCAAATACATCTCGATTTATATAAAACCCAGCTTTAGGGTTTGTCAAAACTTCCTCCATATACTCAGCAACTGAAATTGGTCCACCACGGAACTGAGAAAATTACTAACAATTCAGATACCAATCAATATCAAATTCAGGGAAACCTAAATTCCAAGGCATTAAGACGTCCCATAATAATGAATTAGTGGTGTAGTTTGTTAAGAAGTTGCTGAACTGTGAATGCTGCAAATAAGTTATCCAGGATATGACCACTGGCATCATGAATTATTATACTATTACTCTATTAAACTATGACTTTGCCAGTGTTTTAATCGCAAGCTTCAGAAACAAAGAGAGAAAATACAGATTTGTTGTTTGCAAGTTTAAAGATTGAAAAGGAGCTAGCAAATTATCAACGAACCCACAAAATCTAACTGAGAAAACTACATTCTGGGCATACTCTGAAATCTTATATTATCTTTATTCACCCACTTGGTCACAAAAATATAGTTAAAATCATTCTTAGCAACTTTTAGCCCTCTAAGGATCCTATTTTGACATTGGTAATTGGAATGCCTAATTATCAGGCTAAAACTACAGTACCCTCAAGCAACACCAAGAGCACAACAAACTCTTAACAAGCCACAACCTAACACTCCCTCAGTTGACATATCAGCTATATTAGCACTCAGCTAGACATTTCCACAAACAGTATGCAATCACTACAGCAACAGAAAACTCAACTATACTGAAGGGTTGTTAATTATTAAGAAAAAAGACAACCTTGATTATGCTTTTGAGATGCTTGACGAGCTCAGAGTCCGCGGAAGGGTCATGCGAATGCTCTGCGACCCCTAAAGGCAAAAAGGTACCATTGACGGTCATTCATAGATAATCAATTGAAAATACACTATTTGGTATACGAAAATGCGTACCAGTGGGGGTTTGGAGGGCGGAGCGGTCGATGGAGATGGTAGCGGTGGGTTTGGCGGGTTTGTCGGATTCGTCTTCCAGATGTTGAGACGGAGTTGAAGAAAAAGTGCTGCATTTGCTTAGAAAATGAGGACGAAAAGAAGGAGAAGAAGAAGATGATGATGATGGTACCAAGAAACGCGGAGCCAAATCGGCGCCGGAGCGGCGACGGCAAGAACTGGAGAAAACACGGTGCGCTGCTCTTCTCAGCATTTCGTATTAGTGATATCTCGCAAGTGTGTGTTGGTGTTGACTAATGAAATTGAGTTCTGGAAGTGCAGTTGGGACTTTAGCTGAATTAATTTAAAAATTCGATACCTTGCATAAATGGCGATGGATTCCTTATGATTCTAGGTTTTTCTTTATTTTCGTTCATCCATTGTTTCCCACCTATTTTTGTTATGTTTGCTATTTACGGGAGTGATTTCATATTTCTTATGTAAGCCCTCCTGTCACACATGATTTGAACTCCAACTCACCTGCACTTGACATCTATCATATAAATTTTGAGTTTGCCTAAAATAAATAAGAGATCCAATCAACAAATTGAATCTAATCTAAAACCCGATTTGTTAATTTTATTCTCGTCATCTCAAAATAGGTGTTTTGCCTTTTATTTTGAAAAATTAAAGAAAACTAAGTTTATTTTAATCTGACTTAAATAGATGTGATAGAATTATGCTCAATACAGAAATGGTGTAATCTTAAAGGTGTTTAAGATTTGTTTTTTGAGCTCATAATTTTTTTATTTGTTCTTCAATAAATTTTAGTGTTTTTTCGATAAAGTTTTTATTCGAATTCGACTTGTTTGTAATTGTACACCGATCCACACTTAAACTCTAATTCTAAACCTGTAGTAGCTCCGCCCTTTTCAGTCCATCACAAGTCACAACCCTAAACAAGCAATAAATATCAGTCAACCTCTTCATTTGTTTGATCTGTTTCATGTTTTTCTCTTTTATTTTACAATTTTTCTTCTCGAATCACATCATTAGCAAGAGAGCAACTCAAATATTTCAGGTCTTCTCTCTCATCCTTTTGTCAAGCCGCAAGATGAGTCACATATGGTGTTGGGAAATAAGTTAAAGCTAAAATCCCATTTTAGCATAGGAAATTAATGGATAATGAGGTTGTTGTGAAAGCTGACTTTTTATATGTAGCATGTCCAAAATGAGGCAAATGGAGGAATCCACACGTTGCAAATCAACAATAATTAGCAACAAAAGGTCCAAAATTGCTGTATTCGAAAATATGAATAAAATACTCCACCCTTAATTTCAAATTTTGCCAAACTGGAGACCTTGTTATGCGCCACTTTGTTTTACCTGCTCTGTTTTGAAACACAAAACACAACAACTCATACCACCAACACTACCAACTTCCAACTCAATTTTCCTACATTTGTTTCTTCTTTCAAAATAAATACTATAGTAAGATAATATAAATAATAAAAATCCATAAGATAATCCATTTTATTTGCTTAATTAGCTTATCAAAATCATCACTTGTTTGGTAGATCCATGAATCTTGAAACTCAACAATAGGTACCAGAAATATTTAAAGAAAATAAAGACACCTTCTTTATCTTGAAAAAGAAATAAAATAATGAGAAGACATAAGTTTCTCCAAATGCCTAATTTTGTGCAATTTCAGTTTTTGAGATAATTTTTTTTTTGGGTTGATTTGATTGGTAGTGTGGAAAATGCCAAGGTTACTGTTGTGAGCTACGGTGTTGTTTTCCCTCTATCTCCCCTACCCGCGCTGCCCGCCCCTTCTCTGTTCGGCACCTCTCAGGCTGCCCGTCCTGCCCGGTTCTCACTTTCCCTCTCAAGGAGCCTCCTTCAATCCTTCTCTCTCCTGTACCTCCTTTTGACTAAATTTTACAACTGGGTCTCATTATTTTCCAATTATTCAACAAAAGATTCATTCTTTACTTTGATTCTTGCTTGATGTGTTTGGTGGGTCTGTATTTTTTTTAGGGAAGGTACTTTTGGCCTTTTGGGTTCTCAGCTGTGTGAAATTTGTAGGCTTTTTGAGCTGTGGGGACTTGTTTTGTAGAGTTTATGAAGTAAATTGGTGTTTCAGTTTTTGGAATTGGATTTTAGAGTTTTGAAGATATGGGTTTGGGTTCAGAACCTCTCAAGGTTGAAGCTTGGGATGTGGATAAATCAAAGGGAAGGAGGAAGAAGAAGAAGAAGAAGAAAGATGGACAAGTGAAGGGCACAGGGTGTTGGATTAGATTCAAGTGTATAAGGAGTTGCATGCCTTCAAGATCAAAAGTTGATAGCTCCATGAGTGGCCCTAGTCCTAATAATGGTAATTGTCTATTTCGCATATCTCAGTTTGGATGGTATCATGATAAGTATTTTGGAATCTTAGGACAAAACAAAACCAATTAGAGTTTCTGAGTTTGTGGTAAATCAGTTTCCATGGAATTGCTGGGTGTAAATTAGTCTCCACTTGATATTTTCGTGCATTTAAATTGTCAGCCAACATAATTGTTTCAAAGTTTAAATGTTTTTCTCGTATAGTTCAAACTGCAGTACTCAATGTGATAGGCATGGTGTAATCTTTTGCTGAGTACGTTATGTTCTATTCTGTTACATTGTTACTACTGATTGAGTATGCTATGTTCTAAGATGACGTATTTTGTTATGAACAATTGCTAATTTTGTTGTTCAAGACGAAGGTCACTAGGTCGGATGCATTACATTATCTGATTTGTTGATTGTAATTAGCTTGACTATTAAGTTCTCATTTCTTTCTGTTCCTTTTTTACTATCCAAGTATGAAACTTTTTCTCAACCGTAAGTAAGGTGATCAATTTACAGAGTTGTTTATTTGCTAACATTAATCTTATGTCATTTGTAAGGTGGTTATGTGAACTCGTTTTTCTTTTCTCTTTCTGGTTGTAATCGGCAAATGTTTTGTAATAGTTACTGCATGTATATCAAAATATGCTTATTTACTTAGATGCATTGGTCATTTGTGTAATCAGCAGAAATTAAGCCTACAAATGAGAAAAGCAGGGATCAACCTGTTGTTCCGATTGGGTCTTCAAGGACCTCAACAACCACTAGTAATGTAGAAAGTACTTCATCAACACCCAAATTCAGTGAAGAGTTGAAGATTTCCTCCCAGCTACGCAAGTTCACATTTAATGATCTTAAGTTGGCAACTAGGAATTTTAGACCAGAGAGTCTTCTTGGGGAAGGTGGTTTTGGTTGTGTCTTCAAGGGTTGGATTGAGGAGAACGGAACTGCTCCAGCAAAACCTGGAACTGGGCTCACTGTTGCAGTTAAAACCCTCAATCATGATGGGCTTCAGGGTCATAAAGAATGGCTTGTATGTTGCTCTCTTGTTTGTCGTTTTTGTCATAGTTGAAGAATATGTTTACACTTTACACTTCAGCTTTTGCTTTCATCTTTACATAAAAGCATCCTCTCATTTTCTGTCATATTTCAGGCTGAAGTGAGTTTTCTTGGTAATCTCCTCCATCCTAATTTGGTGAAGTTGGTTGGTTATTGCATAGAAGATGATCAAAGGTTGCTAGCATATGAGTTTATGCCCCGTGGAAGTTTGGAGAACCACCTCTTCAGAAGTATGTAACTGACAATTTCATATTATCAAAATCAGTTGTGCACTGCATAATATATTTAATGCATATTGGAATGGTTTTAACTGATTTGGTGTATCTATGGCCTGTAACTTCAGACATTTTCATATTTTGTTTTAACTGATTTGCATGTAATTCTAGAATCACTTAGTGTCTTTGTGATCTATATTTGTTGATGGTTAATGTTCTCTGGTAACAACCATGTTGTATGCAGAAGGGTCCTTGCCTCTTCCTTGGTCCATCAGAATGAAAATTGCATTTGGTGCTGCAAAGGGTCTTGCCTTTCTTCATGAAGAAGCAGAAAGACCAGTGATATATCGTGATTTCAAAACATCCAATATTTTATTAGATGCGGTATGTGACTGGTGTACACATCATACTGAAAATATTTCATTAATTGTATTCCCTTTTGTTTTTTCCTGAAAAGAGTTGCTATTTTAGGAATACAATGCAAAACTCTCAGATTTTGGTCTTGCAAAAGATGCTCCCGAGGGAGATAAAACTCATGTATCTACTCGTGTTATGGGAACTTATGGTTATGCAGCTCCAGAATATGTCATGACGGGTGAGTGTTTAGTTGGAATTTTGTCAAGTAATCATTACTTTAGTCTTTGTGTAGAAGTATTCAATGATGCTATTAAGTAAATCTAATGTGGTCATGATTCATTAGGGCATTTGACCTCCAAGAGTGATGTGTATAGCTTTGGAGTAGTTTTGCTTGAAATGCTGACTGGTCGAAGATCCATGGACAAGAACCGACCCAAAGGGGAGCACAACCTTGTGCAATGGGCGAGACCACATTTTGGAGACAGGAGAAGGTTCTTTCGGATAATAGACCCTCGTCTTGAAGGTCACTTCTCAATCAAAGGTGCACAGAGAGCTACCCAGTTGGCTGCACATTGCCTTAGCAGGGACCCTAAAGCTAGACCCGCAATGGGTGAAGTAGTTCAAGCCCTAAAGCCTCTGCCGAATCTCAAGGACATGGCCAGCTCTTCAAGTTACTTCCAGTCAATGCAAGCAGATCGGAATAGATCCAATCCAAATGCTAAAAATGGTATCAGTACACAGGGAGGATTCATGACAAGAAACAAACAACCCGTCAGGAGCTTATCCATTCCAAATGCCCCCCACGCCTCTCCATATTATCATCAGTCACCACAACCTAATGGAAAGGTATCATAGTACTTGGAGCTATTTTATGTTTATGTCATAATTTGGCTCCTTTCTGGTACCATATTTGCTGATTCTACTAAACATGGTGGTTCCATCATTTCTTGGAAAATGCTTGTTTATACATTAGTAATAATGATGGAGCAAGCTTCCTTACAATCTGACATGTTGCCTTGTGGTGGATAACCTATCAAACCTGGAAGACCCATCTTATTCAGCCCCTATATCAACTCTTGAAGCATATTCAATCACATGTTAAGAATGAAAAATAGTTGAGTGTGTATTGAAGTCTATATGGATTCAAGTTGTAATGCAATGTAAGGAATGAAAATGAGTATGGTGAAGGGGATTACAAGGATAATACATGCAACTTCTGTTTGTTTGGAAATATGTAATAATGCAATTCTTACAGTCACATGCACACCAATTTGCTCTTTGATTTTCAACTTACTTGAAATACCACATATAGGGAAGTCACCACCTAGTTGTAGCCTCTAGGAAAGTAGACAGGAAAGAGTGGGCGACTAGTGATGAACCCTATTAATTTGTATGTTTTCCTGTAGAGGCAATTCAACTTATTGTTTGTTAGCCATCACAATCATCATTCATCAGTAAACACACTCAAGAATAATAATTTGTTGGCATCAACAGTACTATAGTGAAATGAGGCAATTCATGTCACTTGATCAAACAGTCAGTTCTATCATATATGGGTTATTGGTGGTGCGTATATGGTTCTGTCATATGCATCATGCATGCTTCACTTATTGTGTACTGAATGATTCTCATTACAAAAAATATGTTGATACACAGAGTTTTTATTATGTTTTTTGTTTTATCATAGAAATTGATACTCTGAGTTAATTTGTAGTGTAAGTAAGTTCCATGTATTTGGTTATCAAAAAGTTCCATGTATGTATACTTTTTCATAGACTCCACTTTCTGATAAGAAATGAGATGGGTGTTGAATGGTCCCCAAAAGGCCATGATTCATAGCATGAAATAGGTAAAAGAGTAGGAAAAACCATTTGTTATGCAGTGCACCAGAAATGGTGTTTCAGAAATCACTTTCTTGTGAAGGAGAATATAAAGAACCTCACCCAGCTACCTCCTTTCCTCTTTTGCTTGGCTTGCCCTTTATAATTATTGTAGCTATGACCTTAGACTGTCATGTTCAATCTCAGCTCTAATTTGTAGCAGTCACGGAGTCAGTCTACTAAAATAATAAATAAATTATTGAGTTTTAATATTAACATAAACTACAATTCATCTCAAAATGATATAAACGGTTGAACATGCACACAATCGAGATTGTCATATAGTAATTCCACCATGACAATTTACTTATATAAAAATAGGAAACAAATGACAAACCTCAAAATTGGTATTAAATTATCTAAACATTAATATGAATTAATTGCAATCATATAGGCACACAAAAATGTATTAACCCAATATGCAAATTTGAGACAAGGGTGCAAACGTCTTAAGTCACTTGCCCCGATGATAGTTGATTTATTAATGAAAAATTTAACCATGAATTACTAGCAATTAGATTCTTCATTTAATTCAAAGTGTTATAGGTGATTTATATGAATGTAATGAGATTAAAGCTTAGAGAAGTTTTTAATATGAAAATAGAGTAGGATAGTGATGTGTTTGTGTAATTTTACCAAAAATAGAAAGGAGAGCCATTGTAGTGTAGTTTCGTAGAAGAATACGAAGAAGAATGGGAAGCTTCTTTTATTAAACACCCACATCCTCTGAACACTGAAATTATTGATAGTTTGTAAAGAGAGAAGTATTGTTTTGTTTTGTAAGAAATAAAAATTGTAGCTTCTTCTCCGTTGAGCTCGCTCCTTTGCAAGGCACGTCCCCAACATCTCTCTTTCTGTCTCTCTCTTTGGATTCTTGGAATATCAGTGAATTTAGTTTTCTTTGTGTATGCACAAACATCTTTGATTTATCTTCTTACTCTGTCTAAATTAATATTTGTGCTATGGTTGATGAAGATTCAAAGATGGGTCAAGCATTTGGTTGCATTCAAGTGGGTCAGTCCACTGTGGCTGTGAGGGAGCATTTTGGGAAATTCGATCAGGTCCTCCAGCCTGGCTGTCACTGTGTTCCTTGGTGTCTTGGCTATCAATTTGCTGGTGGCCTCTCCTTGCGTCTCCAACAACTCAATGTTCTCTGTGAAACCAAAACTAAGGTTTAATTTACCTATTTTATCTTTTCACTTTACTTCAATTCTATTGTTTTAGTTATTAGATGTTGTCATTGTTCATTGTTTCAGGATAATGTCTTTGTCAACGTGGTGGCGTCTGTTCAATATCGTGCCTTAGCAGAAAAAGCCCCCGATGCATTTTACAAGCTCACCAACACCAAAGAACAGATCCAAGCCTATGTTTTTGATGGTATGCAAGGCGTTTTGAGTCAGTTACCAAGGTATTTTAGCTTGTAACGACAAAAATTTTGCAAATCTTTCAGTTATCAGGGCAAGTGTACCGAAATTGTACTTGGATGCGGCCTTTGAACAGAAGAATGTCATAGCAAAAGCTGTAGAAGAGGAACTTGAAAAGGTTATGTTTCTTTTCAATAAAAAATAGACTATTAGTACCTAGAATTACTTATTAGTATCAGTATGGAGAAACATACTTTCAGAACTGAATATGTTTGATGGATCATGCTGGCCATGGCTGCCGATGGATTTGAAATTGTCCAGACTCTTATTGTGGATATTGAACCAGATGTGCATGTCAAACGAGCAATGAATGAGATCAATGCAGGTGTGAGATTCAATATAAGTTGTGGATACTGAACCAGATGTGCATGTAATTTTACGATATGATGCTATGATATGGACCATTACTATTTCTTCAACTTTTCTACAGAAAACACAATGTGTAGTCACAAATAGTTGGTGCATTCTAGTGTTGTATATTATTTGGTATTAATTTGTGAATTGTGATGGCAGCTGCAAGACTGAGGCAAGCAGCAAATGAAAAGGCCGAGACAGAGAAAATAATGCAAATCAAGCGCACCGAGGGAGAGGCGGAGTCTTAAGTAACTGTCAGGTGTTGGCATAGCTAGGCAGCGACAAGCCATCGTGGATGGGCTGAGGGACAGTGTACTCGCCTTCTCTGAGAATGTTCCAGTAACTACAGCCAAGGATATCATGGATATGGTGATGGTGACTCAGTACTTTGACACTATGAAGGAGATTGGAGCTTCCTCAAAGTCCTCCTCCGTTTTCATCCCACATGGCCCCGGTGCTGTTAGGGACGTGGATTCACAGCTTCGGGAGGGTCTTCTTCAGGCCAATTCTGCATAGAAGTCTATGCTCTAGTCCGGGCTATCTTTGATATGGTATAGCATATTGTGGTCAACTTTTGGTGCATGCTATTGCTTTGACGTACTCTCTCAACTTTAATGATACAGACCTTAAGTTATAAATTGTTAGTACTAAATATATACTGTGAATATATAACAGTGAATGAATGAATGAATAATATAGGCTGTTTTGAAAAATCAAAGTCAAAATCATGCATCTACTAACAAGAACAAGAAAAATCATCACAATAATACATTCAATAACTTTTTGAAGACCAATCAAAATTGAGCAATTTTTTTTTTTTGGGTATAGCAATATCCAATAGTTCACGAATGAATACAAAACTTAATCCCCTCGAGTAATTTTCATGATTATATCAAGACTATTTCAGACTAAGGAAACTGTGCACCAAGGAGAAAACTAAGTGAAGTGCTGTCTCTCATAATCAGCATCTAAATTTTATTTTCACAACTGAAAAGGGCCCCCAAACACTCTCAGTTCAGAAAGTTACAACCATGACTTTAAAAGTCAGCCTGAGAGACCCTGAATTCAACAAACCAAACAACCCTTATGGCTTGAGAGCTAAAGCTAGTCCAATCTTTGGGCTCTTGTCAACAGACTTGGTGTCCACTTCACCAGAAATGGTAAATAGTGACTTCGGACGCCACTCGTGCTGGATCAGAGCACTTGCTTTGCCAAAATTGTTCGCCCGTGCCTTCAGTGTAGTCAGTGGGTCCAATGCATGCTGGGTGCCAACAGTGATGATATTCTCATTGGTTGAGAACCTGTGAGACACTTCCGCACCAACAGCTGTCAGGGGATTCACTATGTGATAGTAAGATGCATTGACGGTGTCACCCTTGTCATTCCTGTGCCATAAAACATATTTTAGCTGCTTTTTCACAACAAAGTTATTGAAAATCTGTTGTCTTTCAGTCTTGGTATGGTAAATAGTATGGATCTATCCTCCATTAACATCCTAGATTATAAAGAAACAAAGCAAACAAGCCACATATTATATAGGCCCAATGTAACAAATACTCACACAGTCAAGGAAGCAATCAAATCTTCCTTGGAGAAGCTAAATCCAGCATTCACTTTGGTGAAATTTTCACTTTTGGTGTCAAATGAAATATCAGCACCAAGTGCAGTAACACTAGTTCCAATTACTCCTGAGAAGTTAACAACTGGATTTGCCGTCAATCCAATGCTAGAACTTATCCCGGCATAGTCATGCAGATACTGGAGCTCTATCTGTAGCAGAAACAAACCTAATAGTTATGAAAGATCGTTCGGGCAACAAGACAAACTAACAAAAATATGACAAATTATATAGTTGTTATAATAATTGGACAGCATTTACCTTTGCAGATCTCTGATCAGGCACTTTGAAACTAAAGATTGTCTTCAGACCAGGAGCAGGTTCATCAACTGTAACAGTTGTGGTGAGCTGCCAACCATACCAACTTTCAGTAAAATAAGTGAATAGTGAATAGTGCTTCGATCTAAAACTTAAGCACTTCTCATGCAAATGTAGACAGAAAACAAGTAGCAAAAAGATGATGGAAAGCAACTTTGACGTTCAACCAAGTTTATCCAAGGGACGAGAAACAAAGCAGACCAGGAAAAAGATTCTAATCAGACTTTAATGCAAAGTTGAGTATCAAAATATTATTTCATTAGTCTGTTCTCTACTACAGCAATTGGAATACGCATTTTCATCATGAAGGTGCATTAGATAATGATACAAGTACATAAACCTTCAATGCTAGTAGTATTCAAATTGAAAACAATGGTATGCCCAAAGCACTGCCTAATTTGAAGTAAAATTAGGAATCTAGCAGCAGACATTTGATGTACTGTATCAACAATAGACCCTGTCCAATAGAGAAAGAAACTTACATTGGAGTTTGTATCAACTTTGATATCAGTTGTGATATTCTTGTTCTTCAATTGGGTATTAATATCAGCAAGGAATAGGTCTCCTTTCTTTGTTCCTGATGATATGATAGTCTGTAATAATGAAAAAACAGGTAAATATCATACTATCACAATTTTGCACAGGCTGCATAAACTAACATGAAGAATGTCAAACAGCACAAGTTAACATCAGATCAGCAAAAATATAAAAATAAATAATAGGATACCATAATGTCATGAAAGACAGAAATGACTAAAGTTTGACACAATGAGAAACAGAATGGAGTCTCACACAAACTATGAAAGATGATTGACTAACATATGCAACTCAATCACCAGAATAAAACATATAAGTTATATGGATAAAACATCTTTGGTCTTGGAAGCTATCATATACCTCTCTACAATAGCTTTGACCTTAACCATCCCTATAACCATAAAGTGGCAATACTGGAGACAACTAGCACTAAAAAGATGCTAAACAATGTAGTGATTGGGTAGTATAATTCATGCCAGAAACGATGTCTAATGGTATTGGTTTAGTATATTTTTATTATACGATCTCGTTTGGTTATATTTGTAGTGCCGTTTTAGTTATAATTACATAGCTTAAAAGTGCTGTCATTTTGGTTTGGTTTTTGGCTGAGCGAGGTTTGGGTTATTTGAAGTCTGGTTGTTCATTGTAAGGACATGGTGTAATGAAATGGATTGTAGCCTCTTGTGAGGTTTGGCTCTGCATTCTATAGAGGACAAGAGAGGGTGCGTGAGTGATTATATGAGTTATTTGTGTCGTGAGGTCAGATATTGATAATTTCAATTCAATTACTCTGATTTGGAGTAGAATTGTTGTTTGGATCATTTTTGCTGTTTTGATTGTTCAATTTGGAGCAGTTACAGGTCAGGATCATAGCAAACAACTAATACAAACAGTAAGGTTACCACCAAGTCACACGAATAGTCATTGAGAAAAACACATACAACCTTCTAAATGCTCAAACAAGTTATAGCCAATGATATTCCCAGTTTGGCCTATCACAAGAAAGATAATGTACTCCTCAAAACTTTAACTCAAACAAGAAACCCAACATATGCTCCCTCAAAACAACCAAAAATAAAAGATGTCCTGTACTGTACCCACAATCCCAAGCTCAACCTAACCAATGCACCATCCATAGCTACCACAAATTAAACATTTCCCCAAGAAAATACAAGACTAAAAAAATAATGTCCATAGAATCATTCAAGAAAACCAAGCTAACACAGTGAAGAATCTATATCCAAGAACCAAAGAATAAAGATGGGTTAGAAAAAAGCTTACCACTCCAGTAGGAGAGTTGGTGGTGAGGGTGAACTTCTGGTCGGCCTGGAAGTCCCTGTTCAGAAGATCTGAGCAACCAACACCAACAACGCAAAAACCCACAAAAATAATCAATACATGCACCGGAAAAATCTATACACGCATATGTATCGTGATAGAAAGCGGAAAATGATGGAACCGGACCTTTGGCTTTTTTGCCGATGTCGGTGTAGAGACCTGGACCCTTCACCATTGTTTCTTGCTACAAATATTCTGAGGAAAATGAGAGCGAAGAAGAAGACTATGAAATCTCCGTTGCTGTCAAAGCTCAGAATTGTCTGGGCCGTATTTATATCTAAAAACCCTAAATGCAGCTTTCTTTTCGGGGAATTTTTTTTTTCTTGTTCATCTATAAACTATA
>JAYMTE010001491.1:0-13229 GCA_036897545.1 Pelargonium fulgidum
GACCACACTCAGATTAATCTCCATTCGAGGTTTGTTCACAGGTTAAAAATTTCACTTCTCCCCAAGAGTGTGTTGAGTGGAGATCAAAGCCAAGAAGTGTCCCCAAACGACCAATAAGATAGGGTTTCAAAATAATTAAAACAATCCATTGTTCAGTCAAAAAAATCCATTATACAATATGCTTCAAGTTTTTGACATATTTTGCTTTGATTTTATTTTTACTTATTAAAAAAAACATATTTTGCTTTGATTTAGTCTATGTCATACCATTTATTTAGAGTATTATTAAAATCTTCAATTTATTATGGTTGTCATGTCAAAATCAAATCAGGCTAATTTTCACAAAATTTAAATTATATTGATTCAAAATAAGGTTAGAACTTAGAAGACAAGATAATGATAAAATATTGAAGCCTTCATATTATATAAAATAATTAAAAATGCTGCATTATTAAGATATTATTATTGTATAATAATTTACTAAAATTATGTTATTAATCTAATTTTTTTTTATTTGTTGTTGTTTTATACTTAATAGAAGGAAACTGTCTAGGTATAATAAACTTCACAAATTATTTTTCAATTTTGTATAAAATTATGTGAGGGAAAGTGTGAAACTGTACAAAATTATGTGAGGGAAAGTGTGAAACTATTCAAATGTTAATTTCACCCTACATAACTAAGTTTAATACGGAGTACTATTTTTTTTCTTTCTATCTCCACCAAATACAACCAAAATATGCTGGATTAGGTCTTTATGGAGTTCAATAATATTTTGTTCCTTCAATTATTCATTCCCTTTCAAATTAATATCTAATTAAAATTTTGTTCTAATCTGATTTTTGAATTATCCATATTATTGTTCAAATGTGATTCCCCAACTATATTACTTTATGTATAATTGGTCCAATCTACATCAGTACCGTCAAATTAGATTGCCGTTATAATTATTTTTCTAATATTTTTTTGGTTGTTAGCGTGACGACCACATAATACTATTTAAGTTAACTAAATTATTTGAAATAAATTTTTATAATAGATTGTCCAAACTGTTGCGGCAACTACATCTTTCAATAATGCAATTTTGTTACATATTGACATTTGAGTGAATTTAGTTATCTTAAACGTTATGTGATTGTGTCGTCAACTAAAAAATAGTCACAACATTCTGATTTGACGGTATAAGTACAAATTGGACTAATTCAGAATAAATTGGGGCCAATTTAGACAATCCGAACGATTTAAAAATCAAATTGACACAACATAAATAACTTGATGAACTAAAGTGAAACATTATATTTTATCATATTAATTGACACATTATATAAAGTGAATCAATTTGAGTTCGTATTTGAATACATTTTATTACTCCGAACTCGATGTATCACTACAAATAATATACACATAACGTATTGTATTAATAAAAAATTATTAAATAACAAAATAATTGATATGTTATGTTTTTGGGTGGAAAGTTATTTAATACAACCGTGTTGACCAGTTAGACCTCGAAATCTTAACGGCTACGTTCTTATCGATGAAGGACAAATGATAGAATAAAAGGATCGATCAAAAAAAGATGAAGGAAACCAAATAAACACAAAATAGCGCGTAAGAGACGGCTCGTTGCGCGTATGTAGCTCACATGTTACCCACTCGTACCCACATTTTCTCTTACCCTATATAACTATCTTCTTCACATCCTTGATATGAGATATTTCCAACCACCACACACCTGTTTTTAGAAACAAGAACATCCAGAACAAAAAAAAGACCCAAAACCCAGATCTTCCACTGAGCAAGATGAGTTACTACGATCAGAATCAGCAGCAGCCCCCAGTTGGTGTTCCTCCTCCTCAAGGTGAATTGGCCAATAAAGCTCAGTTTTTTTCATCTGGGTTTCTTTGATTGTTTGATTGGTGACTGTTCCTTGATGGGTTCTTGTTTTGTTTTAATTTTGACTTCAGAATTCTCCACAATCTCATTTTTTTCATTTGGGTTTCTTTGGTTGATTGCTTGTTTGGTTTGTTGGTGACTGTTCTTTCATGGGTTGTTGTTGTTTGTTTTGATTTTGGCTTCAAAATCATCAACAAGGTGTAGTAGTCAACAAAGTTCAGTTTTTTCGTCTGGGATTCTTTGATTGTTTGTTTGATTGATTGGTGACTGTTCTTTGATGGGTTTTTGTTATTTGTTTTGAATTTGACTTCAAAATTATCCACTAGTTGAAATAGTCAACAAAGCTCAATATTTTTTCATCTGGGTTTCTCTGATTGTTTCTTTGTTTGGCTGATTAATGACTGTTCTTTGATGGGTTTTTGTAATTTGTTTTGGTTTTACTTTCTAAATCTGGTCTTGATTATTTTTAAGTTTTTTTTATTTTTTATTTTTTTTGTAAACAGGGTATCCTAAGGATGCTTACCCTCCACCAGGGTACCCAGCACAGGGTTACCCTCCTCCACAACAAGGCTATCCTCCACAAGGGTACCCTCCCCAGCAAGGCTATCCTCCACAAGGGTACCCTCCACAGCAGCCCGGCTATGCTCCTCAGTATGCTCAGCCTCAGCCAGAGAAAAAGAGTTCTGCTGGTTTCATGGAAGGATGGTAAGCTAAGCTTTTTGAATCTAATCTTATACAGTTATAGTCTTGCCAATATTTGATGGGTCTAATAGTTACATAGTTTTATTCATCTGATTTTTTTTTATGTGATCACTGAGTAGCCAATTGTGGTTTTAGAGTTACATCCTGTTTTTGACCCTATGTGTTTTTGGGTTTGTGAATTTGTTTTGATGTATAAGGAATGAGAGATACATATAAATTGAATTTTATTGTTGATTATCCATCTATGCATGCATATCGGTTTCTTATATCACCATTGATCCATTTATACTATCATTTCTAATGATCTGTCTTTTGATCAAATTTAACCTATGATTCAACTTCCATTTGATCTCATGTTATGTACATGCATTCAGTTTATTAGATATAAATGCATGGCATGTGCAAAATGAGATAACTGAAAATGGATAAAAATGTGTTTGGTGGGCGATGAGATTTTGTATCTAGGATCATTGGTGATTTAAAAAATAGTGTATGACTTTATCCATTGACTTTAACTAGGTAGAGAAGTTGAATTCATTATGTGTCCTCAAAAAATTAAATCTACATTACATGTCGCATACAATTCTGAAATTAGTCTCCCTTTGGTTTGTCTATGTGTCAATTTTATTTCTATTAGATAAATCATACCTTATTAGCTTTGGCATGTGCTCTGTTCAATCAAACTGTTAGAAATATAATTTGGTATATATTGTGATATTGTCAACCTAGAAAATATCTCCGGTTGAGCTTTCATTGTTTTGATATCCCTTTGTATAGCAATGTTTTCAAAGTAAATAAATGTACCTTCAATCATCTATCATTTAAAAAAAAAATTAAAAAATTAAAAATTAAAAAACTTAGCACTTGATTGATGAGAACATGGTATTCTGTACTTATTTTTATGGATAAATTAATTTGGATTGTTCTTATATTCCCAAGCTTTTACATCATTATAATCTGAATTAGTTGGCTAATTATGCATTTATGTGCTTGTTCAGCTTGGCAATGCTTTGCTGTTGCTGCCTGTTGGATGCTTGCTTTTGAGGAGATGATTCAACATTCTGTCAAGGTTATGTGATCATGATCTGGCTTGGAGCTTGTGTCTATAAATTGAAATCCGGAAGACCCATTGTTATTTTCGTGCCTTTTTTTTATTTTTCTACTTTCTGGACCATTTTCCATTTCATGTGTGAGACCATACAATATCTGTCAATGAAAAACAAGACTTCAAGATTTTATATTCCTTGTGTATTTGCTATTAATACCCATTACTTTCTGTTTCATATTCTATGAAATCTGCATTGCTTCATGTTCCACTTGACTAAGCTTTGCTGTCATTCATGGAAGGGTTTTGTAACCTAAGTTCATGCCATCTATGTATCTATTCATTATATTTTTCTTGTGTTCTTAACAAGAAAGAAGCAAAACTGTCCTTTTGCAACCAGGAAAGGGACCAGTTTTTAAGAAATGTCTTGAAATTATCAAAAAAGAGCATTTCTTGTTTTGGCAAACGGAAGAGGCTGGCAAGAGTTGTTGGGATACACTATGCACATTGATTCCTTGTGACAAAAGAAGCATATTCTCATGTGCCATTAAATACTATTGCAAGTGATGCAATTATTATTTAGGAGAGAGCCTACTTGCGCACTCTGTTATGCAATTGATTGTTTTGTTGAACAGGAAATGAAAGGTGAGGGACCATTTGTTGTCTCCTTGTAATTCAATAGATACATTGCTCCTTTGGTGTAAATGTGATGTACTTGATCCTCATGAAAAGAGCCACTAACTTTTGCTTCCCATTTCTGCATAATGTTGTTTGTGTATGTGCCAAGGAAGTTGATAATGAAGATGTGTTGTAGTTCTTGTTGCAAGAACATTGCCACAATCCAGGGTGGATACACTTTGCCTTTTCCTGAAAATGAAGAGATGAATTTGGTTGTGATGCAACCTTTTAACTTGATCATCCTCAAGTAAAACTCAATACATGCAAATGGTGTTTGTTAGATACACATGCTTTATCTACGAAAACGAGAACCACTTCCTTCATAGCACTACAAAGAATGCGATGACAATGAAAAAGTGGTAAACCACTATTCGATTCATATATACCCACGACGAGGTGTGATGATGTGACGACTTTTGACTGGCCCGCGTGACATCTACAAGGTGGCATTATCCTAGTCACCTAGTGTTCAAGTGTACCATCTTCAAGTCCTCGACTTTTCAACTTACAATAATGTGATGCTCGAGTGCACGTGTCAACCGCGGAGTGGTATATGCCTCGTCAGCTTGGTTAATGTATAATAATTAGCTCTACCGATAAAATTGGTCATCGCTAAGAAAAGGAGTGAATGACAATGGATTTGATGTCCATTTTCAGTCACATACAAATAAACAGACATTACACCATTACAGTAATGTCCCGTGAAACGACATGGAGGGTACATGGTGTTTGCGTCTGTAACAAACACACACATATATATGGATAAAGGTCAAGCTGTTGGCTGGCTGGCTTGTCAGCAAAAATTGGCTCAAGCTTTCTAGAAAGAGCCACCAATTGGATCCTCACGCTTACACCTGTTCTTTTTCAGATTATGAGATAGCAAAGATAACTCAATAGGCCATGCTGACAGTGACACAACATGATTGAAGCAACACATTTGACATGAACAATCCAACACGGTTGCTAATAGTGTCAGGTTTCCAACATAAACAAAACATAATTACAACTCGCGAGAGCTTAAACGTACTAATTTTATGTCGTGTTTCATATTACGACACAGATTTTCATCTCTAAACATTCAAGTTTCTGGTGTTTTGTCCTGTAATGGAGCAATCACAAATACATGCATTATGTATAACTTTCATAAACTCTGTAGATTTTCCGCATCTCTCTCTGACTAGGGTTAAATAATTGATATATGTGGTGGTGGCTCTAGTGCTAGTCCTGTCTTTTCTCTTACTTTTTCTTTATCCTGGTCTCTTTCAAGCTAGAACCAGCCATGGCCACTTCTCTGAGATCGAAGCCATCCAGTACTGTTTGTCTCCAAAACCATGGATCTTCATCTTCTTCGTGGCACAGCAATTATGTGCTGGCTTCGAATTTTGAAGGGTTGAGACGGAAATGGAAGAGGAGCAATTATCAGGTGGTGAGAGCAAGTACTGTTCCGGCGAGAGAGAGGAGCTTTGTGGAGGCGATTAGGGAGGCTCAGCCGTATGTAGAGACACATAAAGGCTCTACTTTTGTTGTGCTTTTGTCGTCACAACTCTTCACTTCCTCCCACTTGAACACTGTTCTTCAGGTATCTTTATCATCATCATCTCTATTGCTACTTTATTTCACTTAAATTTTTTTTTTTTTTTTAAATCTTACTGATGAGATCAATTTAAAACAAAATTTACAAGTGACGTGGATCCACATAATTATGTTGAATTTGGCACCTCAATATTATGGTATTGTTTCAAAATGACTATAGCGCAACATGGTTGCTACTAGAGTTAACAATTTAAGTTATGATACGTAATACGACACAAATTTAAGTAGAATTATGTTTAGTATAATCGGGTTTGTATTGTATTTGTGTTGACTAATTCAACGTGTTTAATTAAGTTGATCATAAAAGTGTCACCTAACCCGTTTGTTGACTCACCCTAATAAAGATAAAAATAATTTTCAAATATGCTGGGTAAAAATGCTCCATATCTGTTAAATGAGTCAAATATATTAGATCATGATCTTGTAATTTTGAACACAATTATTTAAAAGCGATAGTCGTATCAACCCACTTATATATTGACCGTGTCCATATAGTATTATTCAAACCGTTTATTAACTTTCAACAAGACTTGTGAATACGAATTGTCACATTTATATTTGCCAAGTCCGCAAAAGTTTTATTATAATAGTTTTTGTCATGCAAGCTATTTTTATGAAATTTTTGTGAACCAGAACTACTTGAAACAAAACATCATAGTTGAATACCAAATTAAATTCATATGAGTAGTTTGTGGGCCAAATTGAAAAATCTAATAAATTTTACTTTTAAGAATTTAAAAAGAGCAAAAATACTGGCATAATCACCCGTATCCGTATCCGTATTCGTATCCATATACTCATATGTATACGAAGACTTGTGACTGTGAGAGCGAGACCTGACTCCTACAAACCTGCTGGGTTGGTGGCGGTAGTGGCTTCTCGAATCTTGCAGCTTCTCGGTGGCGGCTTCTCTGAAGCTCACCTCCTCCACCGACGACCTTTCCCCAATTAAACCTTTCTTCTAATCACTCTCTCTATCTCCATCTCCATGGCCGCTTCACTTTTGCCCCATTGCTCTTCTCTATCTCTAACCAAGCTCCTCTACTCTCCCCAAATTTCTCAAAAATCCAATTTTCAGCATCAGTATCAGTGTCGACCCCTAAAGGGTTTGCGTATCAGAGCGGTCGGTGACGGAGGCAAGTGGAGAATCGGAGTTTCGACGAAATGCAATGACTTCAGCGACGCGGAGACGGAGGACGGTGGGGTTTCTCCCAAGGACGAGCATTTCGTGAGTTGGTTTCGCGAGGCATGGCCCTACTTCCGAGCCCACCGAGGCGGCACTTTCGTCGTCATCGTCTCCGGCGAAGTCGTCGCCAGTCCCTACTTGGAGCCTATTCTCAAGGCACGCTCTCTTTTCCATGTCTATTATTTTTATTGCCCGCAAGGTTACTGACGAAATGCGCGAGAGAAAGGATGATAAACAAAATCGATTTTTTTTTTTTTTTTTGGGTGAAGTTTGTTTATTAGAATGCTGAATTGGGTGTAGTTTCTTGAGGTTGTTGCTGAGTAAAATTTGAACTTTGAAGGTAATTGTGCGCAGGATATTGCTCTGCTTCATGGATTGGGGATTAGGTTTGTTATTGTGCCTGGGACACATGTGCAGATTGATAAGTTGTTGACTGATAGAGGTAAGAGATGTCTTCTGCTCTGGTAGCTCTAAACTTCATGTTTAACAGTGGGCATTCTTGTGGAAATGAACCAAGTACATAAAAATGAAAAAATTGTATGTATCCGACTAATTAATCAGCCTTTTTGTAGGTACATCTTGTTATTTTATGATACATTTATTGGAGATAATGTATTTTGGCAGTGTTTATATTGCAATTTTTTGTTTTGGTAATGAGAATGAGGTTCACATTGGTGATGTTCGGAATAAAACCCTATTGTTCTCAACCCCGTTCCATAACTAATGAACAAATTGTCCCCCCTTGTCATGGATGGTTCTCTTCCATGATTTGACTCCCTCTTAAAAGTTAAAGTTTGTGCTCAAGAGGGACACTATTTTGGTTTCAATTTCCAAATTAATGCACATTCGTAGGAATGGGAATGAAAATGAGAAAGGAGGGAATTGGAGTAGGAATGGAAATCACCATATTCTAATTGAAATGTTACCTTAATGCTATTGGTATCTAATAATGTCTAATAGTAATGGATCTTCACTTGACAGATATATTTCATCTAGCCAAGTCATCAACTCAGAAATCTATTGGGCTCATTGTAGCTAACTTATTCAAACTTTTATTTACCTGCTCAATGAACCATTTCCTTCTTGTAGGGAGCGAGCCTAAATATGAAGGGCGATACAGAATAACTGATGAAGAATCTCTGGCAGCGGCAATGGAAGCTGCTGGGGGAATACGTATAATGATGGAAGCGAAACTTTCACCTGGACCCTCTATATGTAGTATTCGTCGGCATGGTGATAGTAGTCGTTTGCATGATGTTGGTGTGAGTGTAGCCAGTGGCAACTTTCTTGCTGCCAAGGTAAGAATGTTAAATAATATGCCTCATATTTACTTATTGATTATGTTGACCTCCCTGGATATCTTCTTTAGTCCTTCAACTGGATCAGTATTTTCTCATTTTTCTATTATGACAGAGAAGAGGAGTTGTTGAAGGTGTTGACTATGGGGCAACAGGGGAAGTAAAGAAAGTAGATGTTGATCGTGTACGTGAAAGGCTTGATGCTGGTTGCATAGTTATAGTGAGCAACTTAGGCTATTCCAGCTCTGGAGAAGTCTTAAATTGCAAGTACGATGTATAGTTGTATGAATGGTTGTTTTTATTTGTGACTTGATTCAGTCTGATCATTTTATATTCAAGTACACAAATGCTGAAAATAGCTTCTTTTTTTGCAACCTGCAGCACATATGAAGTTGCCACAGCTTGTGCCTTAGCTCTTAAAGCAGAGAAGCTTATATGCATCATAGATGGCCCCATTTTAGATGAGAATGAACATCTTATACGTTTCTTGAGTCTTGAAGATGCAGACATGTTAATTCGTAAACGGGCCGAGCAAAGTGAGATAGCTGCTAGCTATGTCAAAGCTGTTCCTGAAAAAGGTTTTACTAGTCCTCGGCTTATTGGTTCTAATGGAGCCCTGCCTTCCCTGCAGAATGGAAAGCCTGTTACCGAAAGGTTTAATGCAACATTTCAGAATGGAGTTGGTTTTGACAATGGAAATGGGCTGTGGTCTGGTAAACAGGGATTTGCTATCGGGGGTCAGGAGCGACTAAGTCGATCAAATGGTTACCTCTCAGAATTGGCTGCTGCAGCTTTTGTTTGCCGAGTAAGTCTATTTTCTTTTTCTTTGCTTTGTTTCTCTTCCCTTTTCTAGCGTTTGTTTGTTTTAACTCGATTATTTTTTAAGTTGACTGAAGAAGGATTATAAACAAGTGAATTGGTTTTCTCCTAGAATGGATTGCTTATGCTTTTTGGTTTCCCTTGCAGTGTGTTCCTTTATGCATCTTTTCTTTTCATTTTCTCTGCACCTTTGTTAACAAGGGAAAAAGTGGTCAGGATTTCCCTTTTTGTTCCTTGTTACATCTATTCCTTGTATGTAATGGCTAAAAAATCACACTTTCTCAGATGTAAACTGGTGAATTTGCATGATGCTACAAGTTCACTCTTATGTTGATTTAGAAGCATCATGGCTATAATTTTTATTTCATTTTTTTTCTATCAGGGAGGCGTTCAAAGAGTGCATCTATTAGATGGCACTATTGGTGGAGTTTTACTATTGGAATTGTTTTCAAGGGATGGAATGGGGACAATGGTGGCTAGGTATGCCATTTGTTTCTATAGAAAAATCTCATTTCTCCTGTTAATGTCCACCACTCTACCTTGTTTTAATTAACCAAAATTACTACTTGTTGATTTTGTTGCATGTCTTTAAGTGGCTCCCAGGCTTAGATGCTTGATCATGTTTTAATCATGCCTTGGCATCCCATTATTGCATCGATTTGTTTGTTATGTTTTTGCAATTTTCATTTGCATGTGTTTTAATCCATAGTAGATTGTCAGGAATCTCACAATATAAAATTTCATGAATGCATATGCCATTCACTATGCACCAATCTCACAATTTGGCGCTAATATATTTTTTTGGAATTTTTTTTTTAATCACTCTAAATCTTATTGACGTGTCTTTTATGTCTATTTTAGTGATCTGTATGAAGGAACTCGAATGGCTAGTGAGTCGGATTTTTCTGGAATTAGACAACTCATACAACCTTTAGAAGAATCTGGTACGTTGGTCCGAAGGAGTGATGACGAGGTCAGTTTTCCTACTTTCCTGTGTTGTATTTTGTAAATGGTATTTTGAGTGGTGCATCTAACTTCTTTTTCTACCTTAGTTACGTGAAGCGTTGGACTTTTTCATCGTTGTGGAGAGAGAAGGTCAAATCATTGCTTGTGCTGCCCTTTTCCCCTTCTTTGAGGACAAGTGTGGGGAGGTTGCTGCTATAGCCGTTTCTCCTGACTGCCGTGGACAAGGACAGGGAGATAAATTACTTGGTACGATACTGAGATGATGCAATCTGTAGTATAATATGGACTCAGTTGTCTCTTTTTCTTGGCAAATGCACAAACCAATTATGCATTTTTCCTGCATAGCCTACCATCTCAAACATATTTGCGCCATTGAAGGTTAAAAATCATAAATGGGGGCAAGAATTGAGAAACAGAATTACTGTGTGCTTTTAGTAGATGTGTATTGCAACTTTTTTGGTTATTCATAACTGTAGTAAATTTACTTGTTTACTCTCTGCTAGTCACTAATTAATTATTACCTTTATAACAAAAATATCTGCAGATTACGTTGAGAAGAAGGCTTCTTCACTTGGACTCAATAGGCTTTTCTTGCTTACAACTCGAACTGCAGATTGGTTTGTTCCCTACCTTAAACATTAATTGGAATGCAATGCGATATCTGTGCTAGTATTACTATCTCAAATGGCTTAAGAACTCAAATCAATACACCAATTATGTTATTATCTCAAATGGTTGCCTTTTATATGCATTTTATGGCTTCTACATATGGGTATCTATATATATATATATATATATATATAAATATAATTGTGCCTTGGGTTTTACAGGTTTGTGAGACGTGGCTTTTCACAATGTTCCATTGAAATGATTCCAGAAAAGAGGAGGGAAAGGATCAATCTTTCCCGGAGATCCAAGTACTACATGAAGAAGCTGCTACCAAATACGAGTGGCATTAATGTTGCCAGAGCATATGCTTGAAGTTACAATGTCACAACAGTTCAACACCTTGAGGTAGAAAGGAGTGCCATGAAGGTCGGGGCTCATAGCAAATTTTGTCTGTCAGAATCATCAGTTGTAAGTAGAAAATAAGTTATTCTAGCTAGTAGTTAGAGATTATCTGGAGTTTTTTTTTCCTTTTCTTGTTCTGGCTCCTTTTCCATTTCTTTTCGAGTGAATTGTTGATAAATAAGGCTTATTGTGGTTAATGTTATTTTCTTCAAGGGGCTGTTAAGATGCAAAATTCACAATTTCCTTGCAAAATTGTCATTTATAGGTTGTTACCATTTGTGTGCAGGGTTTGCCGACTAAATTTTTTATGCATATTCTCTTTTGCTTTGGAATTTTCAATGCCAAATTCATTATGAGAAATCTTCACAACTATTAAAACTAGAGCTTGTATTTGAATCTGAACAACTATTACAATTAGAGCTGGTAATCGACAAGAAACTGGCGTGTTTGGTTTAACTTTTTGTAATTGTATTGTGAAAATATGCTAATTAGTTGTGTTGCTACGTACAAAAGGGTATAATTGTAATTTAATCATTAAAATGCGACAAAATGTTGGATAGTGTAGTGGTGAACATGCTTGGTTCTACAATGTAAAATGTATTGAGCCTTGTTTGTAATAATTTTGTTCTAGTTCAACCGAACAAATTGCTAGCTATACTCTTACTGACTAAATTTGACAAAATAATTTACTTTTGCAGCTGATACATCAATTTCTGTCCAATATCAGGGAAATTGATGTTCCCCAAGTTTATACCTATATGGATATAAGGTGAAGTTTATTGAGGAACAATAAAATAAACAATACAGACGGAAGAAAATGATATTTGAAGTTAAAATTGACAAGGTACATCCTGTCTGTCCAATTTATTATAATCAAACTGTTCATTAAGGACAAACTATTTTCTGAAAGATGTGCATCAAAGAAGACAACATTTCACTTTCTCCAACTTCTCTCATGGATAAAACACAGGAAAAGAGCTTCGCAAAACCTCATTCCTCAGCTTTAGGAGGAGGGCCCTTCCATTTGAAATTATCTGCATATAACTTCACCTGCACCAACAAAAGATGTTCCACATATAAGAGTTCTTGGTATTTCGCTGACTGTGTTAACAAGTAAGCTTTTGCTTCACATTCCAAGTAGTCTCGGTATACATCAATATATGGGCAACGTATTAATTAATCTATAGGGAAGTTATAATTCAGAGCTGAACAACGAACTCGCAGAAAGCATTGTAATGAGAAGAGGTTTCAATATAATCCAAGAAAGTCACTATAAAGAATAACAGAAACAGATGGATCCCGATGGCACTCTATACCAAGGAGCAAGTGGTCAAGTGTTTTATTCACATCCTACAAAGCAAGTAAAAAGACTAAATACCAGCAATTGTCATTGTGATACCTCAATCTCAACCCACAATCTTATTCTCAAATTCAGAGAATACTATTGTGATCCTTCGATCCAACCCATCAAAGAAACAATATATGCTCCAATATGACCATGCAAATAACCATGACTTAAAAAAGGAAAAAAAAGTGGCATACCCTTAGTACTGGTGTGTGGCGCTTTTTAACCTGCATGAATTCAAGAAATGTTGTTGATATTAGTTTGAATGGAAATTAAAAATGAAGGCAATTAAGAAAGGAAAATGAAGCGAGTAATTGGAAGGATAGCATCACAACACTACTAGCATACTACTATAGCATTGTGGCAGTACTAGCCAAAAGCAACATTAAAACTAGAAATCAAGTACTTTAGCAAATATTGAGAACTTAAAGGAGCATCATAAATAAATCATTATTATTATTTTAGGCACTTAATGATTCATAATAATTCTTCTGCAGCTGTAAGGCAAATGTGTCCACTGTCAAACTAAAGCAAGATCATATATTTATAATAGGGGTATCATCTGAATTTGATAGCATCATACCCAAATCGCCAATTAGTTAGTAAGTTTACATTGAAAATAATAATAAAAGAAAAGGATAACCAGAGCCAAAAAGAATAAAGTATTTTTTTTTTACTATGATCATGCAA
>JAYMTE010001492.1:0-13226 GCA_036897545.1 Pelargonium fulgidum
AATAAATAAGAATTCAATGAGTTTCTTTCTATATATATATCTTCTTTCTATATATATATCTTAGAATTAATTTATTATTTATCTTGTTTTTGTAAATTTTTAAACTTGGACGGACTAAAATTATAGTTTTATACCCTTATAAAAGATTCAAATGTTATAACACAATCTGGAGCCAAGGCGGCGCTCTCGTCTAGTTACGAGTTTCTTGTCCTCTGACAAGTTTTTCTAGGGTTTTGTCTTTTCAATCTCAGTATTCGAGTTGCAGTTTATTCTTTGGTGGTTCGAGAGAGAGTTGCAGTTGGGCGGGTTGCAGAGGCCTTTACGTGAAAACAAGGTTTAGGGTTTGTGAGTTTGTGCAGCAAGATGGATTATGATATGGAGCGGCGGATGCGGAACCTGGTTCTGGAAGAAGAAGAGAATGAAGATCTGGATTACAGTGATGCTCCTGATGCGGTGGAGTCGAGTATAGAGCCCTCGTGGCAGTTTGTGGGTCGTTTTCTGACTGAGGCTTCAATTAATAAACTGAGTATGGAAGATATGTTGTCATCAACGTGGCGACCAGTGCATGGGGTCGAGATATCAGAGGTTCCGGGTGCTATAAGGGGGGAACAGTCAAGGTATGTGATCGAATTTTTTGATGAAAAAGATGTTGAACGCTTCAGTACAGATGGACCTTGGTTTCATAATACCCATGTCCTATTGTGGAAACCTTTGAAGAGTGGTGATCAACCAAGGACAGTGGACTTGTGGACGTTAGAAGTCTGGGTTCAACTTCATGGTATTCCAGCAGGATATAAAACTGATTTAGTTTGTAAAGACCTCGCAAATAAGTGTGGCGAATTTGTTGAATGTGACCGGAACAATTTCAAAAATTCTTGGAGATCATACTTGAGGGTGAAAGTATCATTGGATGTCAGGAAGCCATTAAGGAGAAAAGTGAAGTTAAAAACTAATGGCGGGGAGTGGATATGGATTGAGTTCAAGTATGAACGGCTTCCTAAATTTTGTTTTTACTGTGGTTGCTTGGGGCATGTGGAGTTCAAATGCAAGGTTCTCCAAAACACTCCAAATGCGGGACAAAACAGAGCATATGGTCCATGGCTTCGAGCTCCTAGTAATAGAATCGGGTCAAGGTCGGTGTGGGTTGGAAGGAGTAAGGAGGGGATAGCGAAGCCTGCTATACCAGTCCCAGAAAACCCAAGTCCGATAACAATGGAAAGTGTTGATAATGATGACGGTATGGACAACCTCAATGTTCCGGACCCAAAACGGAAGCGTAGAGAGCAGGAGTTGAGCAGGACAAGTGGAGATGGTCCAAAAAACTTGATGACGGCGAACCTCGACGAGCAGGTTCGCCCATCCCAATGAGTCTCCTATCATGGAACTGTCGTGGGTTGGGCAACCCACGGGCAGTTAGAGTGTTGCGCGATTTAGTGCGCGATCACAAGCCCAAACTAGTTTTCCTTATTGAGACTAGGAAAACTAGGGAGGAACTAGAAAAGTTGAAGAAATTGCTGGGTATGTCGGGGATTTTTGCTGTTGATTGTAGAAGAAGAGGTGGTGGTTTGGCTCTTCTTTGGTCTTCGGATGTGTCAGTGGCTTTGCTGGGTTTTTCAAAAAATCATATTGATGTGTCAGTTAGCCGGGAGCCGTGGGGTATGTGGCGAGTTACAGGATACTATGGAGAACCTGATCGATCTCAACGACGTCAGTCATGGGACAGAATCCGTGAGCTGTCAACAAAGTCAGAACTTCCATGGCTTTGTGTTGGAGATTTTAATGATATCATGTTCTCTTTTGAGAAGCGAGGAGGGCTTCCCCAGCCAGAGGCACTTTGCAATGGTTTTTTGAAAGCAACGCAGGACGCTGGACTGTCGGATATAGGATGGGAGGGTTTAGAGTTCACGTGGAGACGGGGTATTGATCCAAATACAAATATTGAGGAGAGGCTTGACCGGGCATTGGGTTCGCCTCAATGGTTGATTCGTTTTGCGGGATGGTCAGTGGTTAACCTTCCGTATGTTTCATCAGATCATGCTCCAATCATAATTCGTCCCCCACTTTTGAACTCAATAAAGACTCGACCATTTCGGTTTGAAAATAGTTGGATTGGTGACAAAAATTGCGAATTCATTATAGCAAAAAACTGGAACAAATTGGAAGGAGCTGATGTAGTATCTCGCATTAATTTTTGTAGAGAAGCTCTAAGTTCTTGGGGTCATTTTGGGTCGAGTAATTTGTTTAAAGAACTGCGCCATGTGAAAAGGAAGTTGGCTGTGTTTAGTTCAAAGAAGGATATGGGGAGCAGGTTCGAGGCTGAGGTGTTGAGAGTGAAGTATTTGAACTTGCTGGAAAAGCAAGAAATTTTTTGGAAACAACGCGCAAAAAATTTTTGGCTTAAAAATGGTGATCAAAACACTCGATATTTTCATCAAGCGGCGTCGATTAGGAAGCAGAATAATAGCATTGAAAAGCTTCGTGATAGTTCGGGTCGATGGCTTACAAAAGAGTCGGGTTTGCAAGCTCATTTAACAAATTACTTTCGAGACATTTTTTCGGATCCAAATCAGCAAGTAACAGTAGAGGCTCCGGTATTGGCACATTCTGTGTCAATTAGCCAAAATGAATCTCTTTTAGAACCATTTTCAGAGGCCGATGTCAAGTGCGCGTTAAGTAGCATGCTTCCGGATAAAGCCCCCGGTCCGGATGGTATGAACCCGGCTTTTTACCAAACTTATTGGCATATAGTTGGTAATGATGTTACTCGAGCATGCTTAAAGATTATAGATGATGAAGTTTTGCCGGATGGTCTCAATAACACAGCTATTGTTTTGATTCCAAAAAAGAAGAACCCCGAATCGGTTAGTGATTTTCGGCCCATTGCTCTTTGCAACGTTCTCTATAAAATAGTGGCTAAAATGCTAGCGAACCGAATGAAATCAGTGTTATCAACCGTCATTTCAGAGGCTCAAAGTGCTTTTATTCCGGGTCGTCTAATTACGGATAATGTGTGCATAGCAAACGAGATTTTTCACTGGTTGAACCGAAAAGTAAAGAGGAAGAATGGGTGGGTTGCGGTGAAGCTTGACATGGCTAAGGCATATGATAGAGTGCGATGGCCATTCCTAGAATCTATGTTGAGAAAGTTTGGTTTTGTTGAGCGTTGGATCCGTTTACTCATGATGTGCGTCACTTCGGTTAGACTTCGTGTATCTCATAATAATGAGTTACTGGACGAGATTATTCCAGAACGTGGGTTAAGGCAAGGAGATCCATTATCCCCGTACTTGTTTTTGATTTGCGCAGAAGGTCTTTCGGCAATTTTACAAGAAAAGGAGCGTTTAAGCCTTATTCACGGTTTGTCTATAGCTCGAAATGCGCCTACCATCTCTCATTTATTTTTTGCGGACGACGCAGTCCTGTTTTGCAAGGCTATGAGTGAGGAGGTGCGTCATATTAAAGATGCCTTGAACAAGTATGAGAGACTGTCGGGACAATCCGTTAACTTTCACAAGACTAGCATGGTTTTCAGTCGAGATGTAAGTGATGATAGGAAACCAGATTTGATCCAGCAGTTGGGTGTAATGGAAGTTGAATCTTTTGAGTTTTATTTAGGGATCCCAGTTGCTGGAGGTCGTAACCGAGTGGAATCATTTAGGCCACTGTTAGACAAGGCTAAGGCTCGAGTTGGCGCGTGGAACAATAGATTTTTGTCTCGTGCGGGAAAAGAAATTCTAATCAAATCTGTATTGCAAGCCATACCTGTTTATGTCATGGGAGTTTTCTTATTTCCAAAAGAGGTGTGTGAGGAGATGGACAAGTTGATAAGACAATTTTGGTGGGGTAAAAGTGCGATTCATTGGTCCAGTTGGGACCGTCTTTGTGAGAGAAAGAACGATGGCGGTATTGGTTTCAGGCCTTTTCGGGACTCGAACATAGCGTTATTGGGTAAGCAGGGCTGGAGGTTGCTTACTCAGCCGGCGTCTTTATTTGCTCGGATTTTCAAAGCAAGATATTACCAGCGCAGTTCTTTTCTCGAGGCTGAATTGGGGACAAATTCGAGTTTGGTTTGGCGTAGTATTATGGAGGCGCAGGAACTGCTCCGAGTAGGCTGTCTAAAAAGAATTGGGACAGGAGAAGATGTGAATGTTTTTTCGGATCCATGGGTACCGGGTTTATTGAATTTTAAAATTCATTCAGATTCGAACACAGAGATGCGGGATCTCAGAGTGAGTGATTTAAAGGACTCAAATTCGGGAGAGTGGTTAGAAGAACGTCTAGCTTTTTTATTTTCAACTTATGAACGTGATGCTATTCGGAATGTTGTTACGAGCAGGTCTAGACAACCAGACTGTTGGAGTTGGTTGTTTGAGAAGAATGGTCAGTATAGCGTAAAAAGTGGCTTTATTCAACTCCGCCCAGTTCAGCAAAGCTCAAGCTCAAGTTTCCCATGGTCTAAAATTTGGCATGCTAATGTACAACCAAAGGTGAAGCATTTTATTTGGCGTCTTATTTCTGGATCTCTCCCAGTTTTGAATGAGTTGGCTCGCCGACATGTTGAAGTGATCCCGGTTTGCCCAAGATGTGGTAATGATTTAGAGACCTCAATTCATGTGCTTTTGCAGTGTTCTGTTGCAAGTGAGTGTTGGCAGTCAATGGGTTTGGGTTCACTTCTTAGTCCATGTGCCTCTCCAGCAGAGTGGTTTTGCTGCTTGGTTCAGCAGGGAGACAATGAGTTGCTTCATTCGAGTCTTTACGTAGCATGGGCTCTGTGGTATTTTCGCAATAAAGGAGTATGGAACAAGGAATGGTTTAATGCTGCTACTGTTATGGCTATGGCAACTTCAGTGAGAAAAGGATGGCTGAGTTCAAATAAGGTTGTGCAGTCCGTATCGAGTCCGGGTGTTCGTCAAGCCAGTTTGGGAAGGCAAGGAAGGGTGAGTTCTTCTACTCAACAGGTTACTCAAAAATGGACAAGACCAGAAAGAGGAAGACTTAAAGTCAATACCGATGGAGCTATTTTTGAGGATCTAAATCGAGTCGGAGCCGGTTGGATCGTTCGAAACTGGGCGGGTCGTAGTTGTGGTGGAGGTCGGCGGTCTTGGACCGGTTCTTGGTCGGTTAGAGAAGTCGAAGCTATGGCTATTCGGGAAGCAGTTCAATGGGTTTGTGAGCGAGGTTGGCTTGATGTCATTATAGAATCAGACGCAGCCTCAGTAATTTCTGCTATTCAGACCGGAGGGGAGGGCGACACCAGTGCCTTTGGTTTGTTGGTTTCAGATATTCGTGATTTATCTGATTATTTCATTAGAATAGATTTCAAATATGTTAGTCGATCTGCGAATCGAGTTGCCGATGCTCTTGCTAGGTCCTCGAGTTCTATTTTTGATGTTTCGATGTGGGTTGGTTTAGCAGCTCCATCTTTTATTTGTTCCATTTTGGATGATGATCTTTGATTAATAATAAATTCATCTGATTTCAAAAAAAAATATGTATTGAATTTTTTTTTTTTAGTTAGTTACGCCTTCTAATTTCACACGTTACTTTTTGATTTAATTATTTAATTATAAAAATATTCACAAAGAGTATAGATCTTATCAATATTATACTTAGTATTATAAAATACGGAGTAAATAGTAAGAGTACTAAACTTTTATGGCCCATGCTTAACCAACATATAAGTGATTGAAGCTCAGAAAATGGAGGTATAAACTTAGTTCACTTCTTGGCACATCTCTCAATATATACATGTTAGGTAACTTATATGTTTGAGACAAGGATATTACATATAGTTAAGATTTTGGTTAACTATATGAATAAAAGACTGGCATTTTTATTCATGCAATACAGTATATGGGGCTTTGCATTTGCTTTTGAACTTGAAGACAAAGGGTCCAAACTCCAATTGTACAAGAACATGTATGGGACACATCATGGTTAAAAAAAGGAGAGAAAGACCCATATGTATGGTGGGGGCATTGGACATGGAAGCTTTAAGAATATGCTCTATTATACTAATAAACAATACTAATTAATGTAATTTATTTGACAAAACTCACATTTCAACTTATTTTGATAGGTTTATAAAATACACTTAAAATAATATATACATGTTGTGTGTGCATGTATATATAACAATAGGATATAAATAGTATAAGTATATTTTATTTTGTGATCTAAGTCAAATTAATGAGACGTCGTTGTCACAATAAAACTCACTTATACTCGATCAAATGAATTTGTGGGAACGAAGCGATTCGCTGGATCAAATATTTTAATGAGGACTCACGACTTTATCGGTAGTTAAATCTAATCTAAATAATTATTGGCCTATGATCATTGCTTTCTAATTATAATTATGAAAAAGAAAATCTTAGACGACGAGTTATGAGTTGATATTCAGCAAAACAAACCAAAAAGAGATATTATCTCACAATTTAACGATTATATCCGCTTTAATAAATTTGTAGACATAAAACATCCTACCGGTTGATTTAATTTGTGTTTATAACTAAAACACATTTCTTTACGTGGTTATTTACTCTTGGGAGAAAGAAAATAATTAAAATGGGTAACCCAAAAAGTGAGAGGACCATAAACATAAAAAAGCAGCCTTGGAATAAGAAGGAAGCCAGAACAGAAAATAAGAAAGGTGTAGGAAGCAAGCCAGCTCATGTAAGGTCAATACATATGCCATGCAGCAAGAATGACAACCCATTAATAAATCAATTTTTGTCATTGTCACATGACCTAATGCACAATACTTCTTTTAATTTACTATTCATATATTCCAATATATTAAAGATTATAATATGACCCAAAATGACAATCACAAATCACAAGCCTGTAGATGAATATTCAAGTACATGATCTAATTACCACATATGTTTAGCTTTAAGATTGGGTAGTCTTTGTTAGCTAAAGTGTTTGCATCTAAGCCTAATAAGGAGCTTGGAGTATCATTCCATGGATTCATAGATGGATATTGAAAGCAACTATACTATATATGCTATTGTTGTGTACATTATTTTGTGATGCAATTCAATCTCTACTTCACGGTAAAACATTGTTTGTTTTTCAACAAACTTGCATTGGCCGCATGAATTGGTTTGAAAATTTGAAGAGTTTAGGCATTGTTTGGGTTACAATTTTGATGGAAGTGAGAACGGAACACATTTTTATTCTTATATAATATCGTTTTGATCAATTAAAGTTGATGCGTATATATTTGGACTCAATTAGTCTGGGCGCACTAGAATGTGTATCGCTTTGTTCACATGTTAATGTATTTTTCTAAGTGTTGTTTTAAGTTCAATTGTCAACCTGTGATGTGTTTCGATTTTTCAGTCTCGAACACATGACTTGCATGAATACACCATTAAAGAAGACTCTGAATGTGTTTTCAGGATACCGCATTGGACGTCCGAATAATATCTGGTCCATAAATCACAAAATCTAGAGAGAGTTCTTGAAAGATAAGCAATAATTGCAATTGTGAAAATCTTACACAGAGAAATATATTATACTTACGAACAATGTTCATCATGTGTCAAAGCATGGTTGGTTGTTGACAAGATGAGGTCCGCTTTAGAGTACACTTGTGGTTTGAGCTCTAGCTTCCCAAACACCGTTTGTCTAGAGCTAGGGAATTATGATAATATTTTGCATGTCCCTCGAGTATCATGAGGGATATCGAAACCCTAGAAGCCTCTAATGCTTGGAGTAGCGTTCGAGAGGAACGGGATATCGTGATTGTATTTCGATGCGGTGGAAAGCCTCTAAAGTGGCCCGAGGAGATGATTTGAGCATCCATAAATGTTTACTACACATTATGGTCTTCCATACCTTAGAAAGTGACATGAATGTGACTAATCTACCAAACAACAAATTGGTCAGGGCAAAACAACGCTTATCGTCGAGAAGAAAATAGCAGAGCTTTAAACTTGTCGCGATGGAGGCAATCCCATAGGCGAGGTCGCTAGTCCCATGGTCCACTATTCTTTGAAATGAGATCGGTACTATTGGCGTAGTGAGTTTATCATGGATTACTCTTCCTCTCTACGACGGGCTTCATCCCATGTGCAAGATGATTGGCTTCGTTTGTCTCTTTCGCACATGAAAGGCTTCGTTATCTCTTTTGATCCCGAAGGGCCTCATTTTCATTCATTTGCCCCAAAGAGTTTTGTTTCGCTCATCGGTGGCTGAAGACTCAGTTTTTTGTAGACACACATTTACCTAACGTGGGCTTAGGGAGCGCATCTTGAGAGCAAATTTACAGGGCACAATTTCAAGAGACTTTTGTGGTTATCTTATAGAACTTCCAAAAGTTGTAGGATCGCAATAAGAAAAATATGTAAAATGAGTCATTTGTTCTCTCATTCCGGTTACCTTATAATCTTTTATCTAACAAGACGATTAGTTGAGTTTGCTCCTTCATTGGCATGGTGGGAAAAAATTCAGCATCTATAGTGGTTGTGTTTGATTGACTCTTGGGCATCATAGGCGCTGAAATTTGCTCATTTTCAACATCATCATAAATGAGATGGGTAGGTTGCTGCTTATTCCGATCCAAATGCTTTCCTTATCAAAAACAACATCTCTCTTATGTTGATCACAATCGACACATTAAATAGTTTATGTGTTTTAGATGTTGAAGTAGATAAATGTCACACATTGAAAAATTATAAATATAATAAACTAAGTATAATGGTAACAACTAAACCTACTAATAATGTAAACCTTTTAGTACGAGAAACTCAAATCAACTCGAATCAAATTTAACATTAGAAGTTACATTTACACTGGAAAAGACACATTTTTCAGTCTTGTCATCAATTTCTCTCTCTTTTTTTCCCTCCAAAGTTGTGTTTATTGGTCTGTAATTATCATAATGAATGTGAAGACCATTATAAGTTTAACATGACATCAAAACTGATTTAGCTTAAACATTCTGAAAACCGTAAGCTCTTCTTATATATTTAGTTGAGTCCTCCCAGAGGGAGTAGTTTATTTATTTGTTGAGCATATGAATGTGATGAAATAAAAGAGATTGTTTTGGCAGCTTTAAGAGCATGTACAGAAGAGAACAGAACATGTGAGATAATGGCATTCAAATTTGGATTTAGATTTTGCTACAACTCATATATACCAATATCAATAGGCAATGGCAATGTCAAACCCTCCGGCTGGCCCCACACCGTAGCACCCTCCATGTGGGTGGTTGGTCGTCCATGTAAGATCATGGACCCTCAACACACTTTAACATTTCAGTGAACAACACTAATGGTTCTTGAATTGCTGCACATGATCATTTTCTAATTCTAATTGTACACCCAAGGACGGTCCTCCCCTGCCCCACCCAACCCAACCGCCACATTCAAAACTACAGTCCTCCGCTCCAGGTAAAAGATCAAATTCAGCTTATGAACTTTTTTTTGAAAGGAATTCAGCCTTTGAACTTTAGTTTTTGACTCAATTTGATTTATATATTATAAAAACTTAAAATAGTATCTTAATTTTTTGTTCGATCTAATTTGATATGAACTTTTTTTTGATCCAAAATGGTTCATAAATATTGGAATATTGACACAAAATGATTCCTGATCTTTTAGGGACTAAATTGAAAATGTTTGAAAGTTCATAAACTATATTGGTCGAAATATAAAAATACAATAACTATTTTAAATTAAAAAAATTAGAAACTAAAGTGGATCAAAATACGAAAGTGATGTTTTCACCTAGTGTGAATTACTACTAATTAGTCCATCAATAATGTTAAATTGAGACACAAGTCACTTTGTGAACGGCTTAGAATATGGTTGCAAATATGGTCAAGGACGGTTTGGGCGGTGGACAGAAAAGAGATACAAAGTGAAAAGGACGGTGGAGACCATGTACTTGCTTTGCTGGCATAATGTGAACCCTTGGATTATATTGATTTTGTAGTATTAGCATTTGTATGGTGAGTGACCAATGGCCATGACATGGTGATTGGTCGGAAAAGTGTGAGGGCCCCTACAGTTACAGGCTTTACAAACCCATCAATACTGCACTTTTTTAGGCCTTTTGGTAAATAAGGACCATCCTGCAAGTCCAGTCCCAGACCAATATAGTAGATAAGTGCTGGCTAAACGGACCCAACCTGGCCGCTACTCTAAACCCAACCTGTATTTTGGCGGGTTCGGATATGTATTTATCAACCTAAAACATTCGGGTCAGATCAGGTATACTTTGAAACCCGACCCTGAGCCACTTTTGCCACCTCTACGGTAGTACGGCGGATCAGAAAAGCTGTAAAATTCTCATCTAATGGGCTTGAATGTTGAGGCCCAATCGCGATGATGGTTCGGCCCAGTACTAAAATCTAATGATAAGGAGTCTGCTCGTAATATTTTAGGCCCATAAAGTGAAATAAAACTGGTTTCATTTTTTAAATTATTATCCAATTTTTAGATATGAGCAGATTATAACTCCATAATCTGACATGGTTTCAAAACTCGAGCTTACTACAGAATGTTTGGTCTAGTAATTTAAGAACTGGTGTTTCTTCAAATTTACAGACAAAATTCATAATTTCAAACTTAAAATTACTAATATTATGAAAAATCCAACATAATTATTCATTAGAGCTGAGAACAGATGTGTAGATTACTGTGGAGATCATCGCGCCCGCAAAAGATTATTAACCGTTGGCGGTCAAAAGAAACAAAATTCCCATGCAAAATCATATTCCAACAATTTTTTGTTTGTATTTCACCACAATGTGGTGAAATTCCAGCAAAAATTACACTAAACTAGCTCAAATGTGTGTCACTCAACTGTCTCGCTCCTGTCTGTTAGTATCATTTTTGATTCTGTTCCTTGTGCTTGCCTTTCTTCGTCAATTTAGGTCTCGGATTCACAGGCTTGAGAAAACTAGCCTGCAACCTCACCATCTCCCTCAGAACCTGAATCAAAGCCCTCTCAATCTCCACCCCATTCGGCTCCAAAACCCTCAAGCACCTCGCCACCGCCTCCATCGTGCTCACGCACCCACCAAACGGCTCCTTCCTCAGAATCAGCTCCGAGTCGTATATGCTCCCTCCGCCCGCCGTCTCGTCGCAGTCCAAACACACCCGCCGCGCGAATCTCGACAGAAATCTCTCGCTCGCGCTCACCATTTCCTTCGCGTGCCGCCACGTCCCGTCGAACACGATCAGCACCAACCGGCTCGATTCGGATCGGTCGTCTTCGAGAACGTTCGAGGGTTCTGGATCGAGCTGCGAGAGATTGACGGCGGGAGAGGAGGGGGTGGGCGGGAAGAGGTAGACGGCGCGGGAGGACCGGTCGAGGAGAGGAGAGAGGCCGGGGCGGAGACGGCGGCCGACGAGGGTGGTGGCGTTTTGGAGGCATTTGGAGAGGACCGGGACGGTGGAGAGCTTGTGGTGGGCCTCGTGCGGGTGGTGGAGGATCACGATCTGGGTGGCGGTTGGGATCGGGCGGCTCGGGAGGGCGTGGCAGAGGCAGACCGCCGCCGGGCGCGAGCAGTTTGTGCAGATACGACGCCGTTCGGGTGCTGGTTCCGCGGCGGCGACACTGTTGTCTGATGGTTCCATGTCTAGGAGGAGAAAGGACCCAATCCAACGGTGAAGATGACTGCAATTCATTCTGGGGCTAACTAAAATAAAAGCATCAAGTGCTTAGGGGTCGTACGGTGTCGTATCAGCGGACACGAGCCGTAGATAGAGGTAAACAACTCCCATTTTCTACTGTATTTTTTGCTTTTGACGGCGAGAAGAGAGCAGCGTAAACGACGGCGTTTCGGTTTCTTTATATAAAGCTACAGGAAGGAGGAGCGAAGAACAGACGCGAGAAGCCAAATGATGACGACGACGACGACATCAAATTTGGAAGTAGTAATCGATTCAGATGGTTCTCCATTCGATCATACACCTTTTTACTGGTACGTGGTGTTCCGTACAGTTTTCACGGGATTTTACAGGATTATTATTAATGGATTATTTATTTTTGGATCAATTGGTATTGATATTTGCAGAACTTTGATGGTTCTTTCTTGTGCGAACCCTACTTTTCTTGCTGCAGTTTTTTTTTTTTTTTTTTTTTTTTTTTGATTGGAAGATGAAAGATGATTTTTAACATTTTATAGCTATGTGATTTTTTGGTTGTTGTCAGCGAGGAGAATGTTTACAGACTTTGTAAGAAGTTAAGCAAGGAGGGTGTAGCAGATGCTTCTGATCTCTTTGCTGTGTTCATTTCCAATGAGAAGAAGCAGGCATGTGTATTGTGATTTCCTCCTTTGTGTATTTAGATATATGCAATTGGTATAGTGATCTTGATAATTATGTTTGTGGTCGTGTTTGAATTACAGGGTATTCGGTTGATGCTTGAATGAGTAAAATGACATTTTAGATTATGTAGCAATTGATTTTCTGAATTATTGCTCCCTTTATTTGTTTGAAAGAATAGTGATAAGCATAACATTCACAAGTTCATATGTGACCTGAGTTTGGGTCTCTAGGTTTTGTGAACCTCACTTGATTTGTAAATGCTAATGTCAGTGTAATTTTGGGCTTATTAAGTTCGGTGTTAATGAGTAATGGGTTGGTGTTTGAATGAGGCAAGTATTTTAGATTGTGTGGGAGTTGCTTTTCTGGATTGAGTTTCTTTTCCTTGTAGCAGCTCCTTTCGCATCTCGGGAAGAAAAGTGATTAGCTTAAACTTCCTGTATCAGCTTACTGAGTTTGTGGCGTTCAGTTTTGTGAACCTTGTGGCAAGTGATTATAGATTGTGTGGGAGTTGCTTTTCTGGATTGGGTTTTTTTTTTTTTTTTTTTTTTGTGTAGTGGCTCCTTTCATATCTTGGAAGAAAATTGTTAAGCTTAAACTTCATGTATCAGCTTTCTGAGTTTGTGGCTTTCAGTTTTGTGAACCTTGCATGAAATGTAAATACTAACGTCAGTGTAATTTTGGGCTTATTTTGTTGATCATTTCTAATCTTCCTGTCTTGCAAACAATCTTAGAAGTAGAGAGAAGAAAAGACAAAAATTTCTTGGTTTGTAATGGTAAAAATGTGAATGCTTCACATTTTCCCTCCTTGAGTTAAGAGATTTTAAAGTGTCCCACATATGATAAATGTGAAATTGGATACCAGTTGATATGCTATTGGACCCTCCACCTAATAGCTTAAGCTTTTGGGCTGGAGACTTGGAGTCAAGTTTAACATGCTGT
>JAYMTE010001493.1:0-13224 GCA_036897545.1 Pelargonium fulgidum
CAACGGCGCCATAAAGTCATGCTTTACCACTGACTCGCGGGGTTGTTGGTATCTCATTTATATTTGGACTCGATCATTTGATGCACAACTAAGCATAAACGAAATAATCGAACTATAATATAAGAACAGTATTGGAAGAAACTACGTACCTTTCTTATTAATCAATAATAATCAAAATTAAAGAAAAAAAAAAACCATACTAAACAAAAAACCAGGGCCTATATACATAGTTGCTAATGATAATTAAAATCATTAAAGTTTGAGTTTTATATTATTTAATTATTTGTTTACTAAATTGAATGTACTTGAATGTGATTTAAAATGTGCATGGATTTCCCGTGGTAAAGAAAATAACAATGAAATAGACGAAATTATAAAATAGCTGTAATCATGTGATGTCTAAAAACAATAAAAAGTACAAGTCATCTTCTAAACGTCTTCAAAATGGCCTAAAGCATGTTTGATTGGCCCAATTTCAGCTCATTTTGAGCATATTAACGTCTGATCCAATTATTTCCTCACTGCTACTAGCTTCTCTCTCAACTCTCTCTACTATCACTTATTTGCCACTTGCGCCAACAACATGTTTTAATATAAAATTGTTTGTTTTTGCCTGAAGATACATCAACCAAAAGCTTCTAATTATTTGGGTAAATAATTATGGATATTTCTCGGTCCATTTGATATATATTTCAATTATTGTTTGAACCAAGATCTTGAAAATATCTTCATATTTTGGTTCGATATATATTATGTATAGTAGTATTCAACAACTAAAACCATTGATCTTTTTTGTGCTATTGCTAGTGTTACCATATATATTTAAACAAAAAAATCTACCAAACTACCAATCATGTACTTATATTTTACCTTACCTAATCTCTAATTCCAAGCCCTGATTTGTCAGTTTGTTGCAACACAACATATAAAAGCATGTTAGTGGGAACCTTGATTGGAAGGAGAGAAAAAGAGAGAGAAACCCTGAGAAAATAATTGCAAAACTATGCCTAGTTCAGAAAGTCATGTTCAAGTGTCTCTCTTCCTTTTTTACTCTGCATGTGTTTAAAGTGAAGTTCATTAAACAACAATATCAGAAAATCACCACCTCTATCTCCATTATAATACTTCATGCAATAACAAAAAACTCATATATAAATAATCTGACCATCTTTTTTATTTTTAGTATAAATATTACTAGTAGTTATCGTATATTTTTAATCATTTTAAAAACAAATGAGAATAAGATAATTGTACTTTGTACCATACGGGATCTAGGAATGAACAATATCAATTTCAGACGAGGTTGATTTGATTTCTTTTGGATAGTTTTATTCACAGAATAATTTTGATGCCTTGAATTTCATTGAGGATATGGAGTTTGATGTTAAAAAAAAGTTTCCAATTCGGACCTCGGATTTTATGTTTTAATCTACTTTGGTCATTGAAAATTTTTAACCAAAAATAGTTAGATATTTCGCTCCAATTTAGTCCATGAACTTTCAAATATTGACCCAATTTTGGTTCTTGAACTTTTTATATATGCTCTTAGCGCATGACCATTTTGGGTCAATATGTGAAAGTTCATGGATTATTTCCGGTCAAAACAAAGTTCAAGAACCAAATTGAGGCGAAACACCAAAGTTCAGAGACTATTTTTAGTTAAAAAAAAGTTTACACAAAATTAAGTCAAAACACTAAAATTCGGGGACGAAATTGGATTTTTTACCTTTAAAATAAAAGAACGAAACGAGAAAAGTCGTGAAAATGGAAGAAAATACACTGAATATTACGTGTCAACTAAACGATGGTATGCGTGAACAAATGAGTTTGGCCGTTAAAACTACAACGACAAACGGGCACCAAAAGAAGCCAAACAGTCATGCACCTAGCTTAAACTATCGAGCAAAAAGACTGAATGTCTGTTTGCTCAATGCCGACTCGTTTATATCACAAGCAGAGTTTCCACAAATCAAGAGCAAAATTAGAATTTTTCGGTGAATCATTCCAATCAATTTTATTTCGCAACAAATGATATCAAAGTCATAAGTTTGTTGTCTGGTTCCTAATAAGTACTACTACTTTATTCTAAAATTTTCATATACGAGTGAATTAATCAATTTCACAAAATTCTTCAACTTTATTATTCATTTTTTTTGAGATCAAGTTTTCACATATCTGCATTTTCCGAATCCAAAACTCTGAGACTAAGTTGAACTAGAACAAACCCTCTTTCTTGTTGGTCCCCCAAGGACAGAGTATAGTCAGTATGTAACATGAATGCATGGTTGAAAACATTCCTTTATGCTTATATTTCAAGAAAGAGACTGATCAGGTGAAACCAAGAGCCACCATATAATATATATCATGGTCCCAACATCAAATTCGGCCATATCTTCTACGCTTTTTAACCCAATTTTTTTGAAAGCCTCCAAAAACATGTTGTTGGTATACAAGAATTGATGCTATGTGTGAGAGCAAGAGATGTTGATGATGATGATAGCAAAATGTTCATTGTGTGGCCTAGATTCTGTTCTTAGCTAACCTATCGTGTGTGCGCTGCACCAATAATTTTATTTTTTTCACGTTGTTAAACTTAACTCCTCTTCACGTGCCAACTTTGGTAAAATCCAAGGTAGATGAGAGAATAATTTAACACTCTATTTCAGTGAAGACAAACAAGCACTAGACCTAAAAAGAAGCAATTTGATAGTACGTTAAAACCTGTCTTCAACTAAAAAATTTAAGATAATAAGTGGAGAGGTCAACTAAATTCATATCCTTTCCATGCGAGATTTATTAATATTCTACCTAACGTGTAAATTAAAAAAGAGAGATGAACTTAAATCTGAGTATTACTTAACACACATAACTAATCAAATAAATAGAATTTTGTCATAACTTTCTTGTTTGTTCATGTTTCGCTGGGTTAATATTATGAATTTTCCATGCACCTAGTTATAAAAAGAAAATGGATTGGACAAGGGGCCAAAAAACTAGTTTTGAGGTTTGGAGACTTTGTTTTGAAAAGATAGCTTTTGAAAAAGATTATTTCATCAATATATCAAAAATGATACACTATTAAGTTCTTAATACGACTAACATATTAGCATGAAGCATCATTCATACTGAAATCTAGCAAATATAAGCAAATGTTTTCTTATCTCAAAAGACATCACAAAAGCATCTAAAAATTGAAAACTTGTCCTAGTGGCACAACAACTTCATCAGTCAAAGCCTCTAAAGGAGCGACCACCACGATCCAAGAGACCCATCACACCGAATTAAACAATTCGCAGTATTTAGATCAAGAGCTTCTCAATGCCATCCTGCCATTATTTGACAAAAGTTAATCAGAATGCATAATAGATAAAAATGTTTTGGCACTGAATGCAATACAAAACAAATAATGAATGTACCTTGAGTTGTTGTATCTGGGATTTCAACTGGCTAGCCTCATTGGTTGTAACAGAACAAGCAATAACAGGTCTTGTAACTCCACAAGCCCGACCAAGTGCTTGCTTTGAAGGTACAAAAACATATGGCACATTCTGGAAACATCAAATATAACGGTTAACATGGAAACCCATCCACACAAGATAGTAGCAGAAAAAAAAAATTAATAATAATAATTCTGAAGATGAGGAGCTGAAAAAAAATACATGTTTTGGGAACCAGCTGGCATGCATTTTAAAATAGCCAAAACAAGAGTATTTGTGTTTCGTATTTGAGCCAAATCTTGTCATTTCAAATTCTATGATTTCCAAAACATTGTATTTGTATTTCAAATACAACATTTCAAATCATATCCAAGTGCAAAGGATTTATCATGGGAATAAAAGGATACAATTGTTCAAGATACAATTACACTCTTGTAGAAGAAATTTTATAAACCTGACAATTTGTTATTCCACTAAAATTGAGATTAAGTGTGAGTTCACAAAAATACAAGACCCCGTCTTCTAGGTTGATTGTGTTTCCCATGAATCTAGCTAACTAAAACAAATGACCCCACAACCAGTCTCTAATTATATGCAATAGCTCATAAAGATTGCTAGCCAAACAATCAACTTATCTAAAATTAAAACTAAGACAAGATTAAAGGAGAAAAATTAACATAACTTGAATTTGCAAACAATTGATACATAGATACAACAAAATAATGGCGGTACAAAATAGGATGCCAGAATTTCAACAGTCTGGCGCTAGTGCAATAATCAAGCAAAATTAACTAAATGAGACATGTACAAATTGCTAGCTTGTCAATTATCTTTGATATGAGAAAACTAAATGAACATCTTATATGCACTACACAATAGGCAAATGCAATCCACCAACAGTCGACACCCAAAACAAGCTACAATACATGATACTTCAAAACAGCAGTATTCATATACAAACAAGACAATAAAGCCAAGTATGCAATCTAGGTAATAACACATAAATAGAAAGCTTAAAAGTCTAGGCTTGTGTATTGTGTAACATATCAATTTTATAGCTTAAACCAGAATCACATATCAAACAAACCACAGAACTATAATCAAATCAAACTTTAAACTGAAGTACCTTGTCCTCAGCTAGTAGGGGAAGGTGCAAAAGGATCTCAAGGGGCTCAGTATCCGCAGCCATAACAATAAACTCCGATATACCCCGATTCAGGGTCTTAGTAGCTGAAATGATGAGATACAAATAACAAAAATTAGACGCAACACAAATACAAATCCAATTACATATGTAATGACTGCAAGTTCATAAAAAGTCGCAAACCTTCATTGGCTCCTTTTTTGAGCTGCTTATAGTTGGCAGCTTGCTGAATAAGATCGAGAATCGTTATCGTGAGCTGCGAATCTGCCAATGGATAGGCTTTAGGGTTCACTGCTTCTCCAGTCTGCAAAAAATCGAATACACAAACTTGTCAACAACACAAACGATACATACACATAACCAGTGAATCGAAATCAGACAAAGAGAGAGTACCATGGTGGTGCGTGCTTGATTGTTGAAGACACGAGGCAGAGAGAGAGGCTAGGGTTTTACGAAAAAGAGGACCGCGAATTAGGGTTTAAGGGAAGGTCCGTAGAGCACGACGAGCTAAATTTATAGAGCAATGTGTTCCGGTTCGGGTCGGTTCAGATTCAGTCCATACAAGTTGGGCCCATAAATATAGGCCCAGGAGCTTGGCGATCCACTAAAACCCAACCACGTCAGCGTTCTCTGATATCTTTGGGGTCCACTTAATACACGTGGCTTCTCCATCTTGGATGTGCTACGTGGAGGTGGGACCTAAAAAAAAAAAAAACAAAAAACCAAGACAATTATATTTTCTTTTTTATCGTTGAAACATAGCATACCCAAAAAAAATACCAGATTCGCAGAAATCAGCGAATCCGGACAGAGGTGTCTGGATTTCAGAGAAAAGAGACGAAAATGGGGTGGATTGGAGATAGCGTGGACTCGATCAAAACGATTCGGATCAGACAATCTCTGTATCAAGCTATCAGTCTCGGTCTGTGCTCTTCACTCTCTTTTCACTTCTCAATCTCAGCTTAGTCATCTACAATTTCTCATTTAGGCCTCATTGATTCGTTGAGTATCTGTTTTGACATTGATGTGGCTGTGAAAAATTGGGTTCCACTTAAAACTTTTTTCTGGGTAACTGATGGGTGTTATGGGTCAGCTTGAAAATTGGATTTTTTGGGGGAGATCATGGCAATGAAGCTCCAAGGGGCTGAAATATCAAACACTGAAGAATGTTTTTTTTTTTTTTTTTTTACTGGAAAATGGTTCGAATTTTTCCCAAACTGGAACTAGTGGAATCTACTAACAAGGAACAATTTTTTTGCTTTAGATTCAAAATGAATATAAATAAACATGGTCGGTGTTTGGATTATGAATTTTGTTTTTTTGAAGGGGGTGAGATTCTATTGATGGTGTTTGGATTAGAAATCACTCATTGTCTATTCCAATTCTCATTCTCATTCCCTTGTTCATGAGCACTTTGATGGAATGATATTGACATTCTCATTTCTTCACTCTTTTATATCACAACTTCAAAAATTCATAACTTTTGTGCTCGACAGTCAGTTTGATTTTTAGAAAAATTACTGCATATAACTATTTTGGAATAATGTATTATGAGTTTAGTTTCTCCAAATAATGCATATTTATATCTGAAAATTCTGAAAAAATAAGAAAAACAAGATTAAAAAACTCATAATTTTTTGCTCAAATGTCTGGTTTGAGTGATTTTTATATTATATAATAGTCAAAATTAATACAATTACTAACTCTGTTTCACAAAATAATGCACACTCACAAGCAAATCTAAATATTGTAATCCCGAAAATTGATTTTTTATATTTATTTTTGCAACGTTTGTCAATCTTAAATGACAAGTAACTCTTATTTGCATAGTTATTTATATATTTGTTTAAAGTGTGAATGATTTGACCGGTTTTATTTTATAACATTTTTTATTTTTGTTAATCAAATCACAACAATTGGAATGAAGATGATTCTCATTTCCACACTTTAATTGATCCAAACAACATTATATAAAAATGGGAATGGCAATGTGAATGGAGGTAAAAATACAGCCACAATTCTTTTCATGGAAAATATTGGAATTCAATAATTGACTATGATGCTGCATTCCTCTTCATAATGGATTATCTGTGGTACTGCTAGTCGCAGATCTCACTATATGGCTGTTATAAATTTCATCCTTCTTGGGTTTGTCAGTTTGTGATACCAGAATTGGAATTTGCTTCCATATTTTTTTCAGGCATGATTGTCACATCAGCATTGATAATATGGAAAGGCTTAATGTGTGTAACTGGTAGTGAATCACCTGTTGTAGTTGTGCTCTCTGGGAGCATGGAACCTGGCTTCAAAAGAGTGAGTCACTGGTTTCATTAGTATAGTTTATAAACACTTTCACTTTGTAGTGTCACCTTTTATGTTCAATTCTTCTTAATTAGTTCCACATAAATTATAGTGTCTTCTTATATTGCATTCATGCTAATTACTTCATTTTCTTTAATCATGGATGATTAAGCCATCAACAATTGCTATCACTGTGTCACTTGAAAACTTGTAATTAGTACAAAATCAATCTACTGAGGGGGGGAAAAATACATGGTTAATAACTTCATATCACATTGTAAGATCATAAGTCTGGTCCAGAAATTTCTTCCTTTTCGAAGTTCAAATAGAAGTTGCTGCTATTGATAGCCTGCTATGCATGAGAGGCTGTGAGAACGATAAGAGTGAATCTTATGTTTCACAAAGGTTCCAAGAATCGTGACATTTATTTGAATAGGCTTTCTACTGGATTTAGGTGGAAATTTATATAGTAATGTGTGTGTGTGTGCAAGTAAACACCCAAATGTCTAACAGCCATTTATTTTTGTTTCTTGACTTATTAACTTCATTTTATTTTTTTTTCCATTTTTTTTTTCTTTTTTGACATGTAAATATGCTGACTATTAGCTTTAACTTGATAAGTTTTCTTACACCTGGAGGATAAGTTCTCATTGGCCTACACATTAAATTATGTTTATTAGTAATGAGATATATCCATTTTTCCCTTGCTAATGCTTATATAAATATCTAATGGCCATTATTTTTGTTTCTTTTGCTAACATGTGGGCGTCTGTGTCTATTTTTTATTGCTAAATTGATTCATTGTCTCCGTTTTTCATTTTTTTCTCTTGCAGGGTGACATACTGTTCTTGCATATGAGCAATGACCCCATTCGTACCGGAGAAATTGTAGTGTTTAATATAGATGTATGTTACTTTCTTGCTATTCATCTATTGCTCGTTGCTTACACTTTCTATTTTGCTTAATATGTTTACACGAGTATCATCTAGCTTAACTTTTATAGCAACGTGTTCTTTTTATTTATTCCCTCTCACATTTGGCATACACTTGGGCATCTGAAATTTAATAGATTTCTTTAATTTAGCAACTAGCAATTCCTTCGCTTGTCCCTATGATTTTTATTAGAGTATTCAAATGTCAGCATTCTTGAATGGATGTTTGGCTTCTAAGATTTTTCTTTATGAAATTTGAAGTTCTTCGTTTTGGTTCTTTTTAAGCCATCTCAGCTATGATATGATGGTAATGCAAAGATAACTTTGAGTGCAGACATCTAGAAAGTATTATGCTTACCCCGTATCTTGCGCATGTTCACATCTATTATCTGATTTGCTGATATATCTTTTGTGCATGTGTAGGGACGTCCCATTCCAATTGTCCATCGAGTGATTAAGGTAAGAGTTTTGGGTAAACTATTGTAAAAATTGACTACTATATTGAAATTTTAGGTGGTATGGAAAATGGTTGTAATTAATTACCGGGCCTTATGTCACACATCGACATCGGTGTGTCCGTGTGTACATATTTTGGGCTTGAAATATCAATTTGGTGTTTCACTTGAACGAAGGACCAGATTGTATTCTTGTTCATTGTTCAGTTTGTCAAGTTTATTTCAGATGGTTTACTTTTTATAACAAATGTGTATTATTTTGGTTTATTTTTTTCAGGTTCATGAGAACCAAGATACTGGAGAAGTTGATATACTCACAAAAGGTACAATATCTTTTTATCCAAAAGTGCTTGAGTTTACTAGCGTTTTCAGTACTTGAAACATTTAAGCATGTCCAAAATGTAAAGTACTTCTAATTTGTGAGTCTAATGTCTATGTTGCTTGTCATCAATGGTAAGCATTGTACATTATTTTGCACCTCTGAATTTTGTTTGTCTCTTTATTGACTATTTATCAGGAGACAATAATCCAGGAGATGATCGGTTTTTGTATGCAAGTGGTCAGCGTTGGTTGAACCGTCACCATATCATGGGAAGAGCTGTTGGGTAAATTCAAACTTAACAAAAAGACGTATATTTAATATCAATTTCACAATCAAAACTACACTGATATATAATTTAGGAGTATGAAGTATAAGCAGGGAGTAATCTTATTTCATGCCATGGATAGATTAACAAAAGTCAGCATCATTTGGATTTCTTATGCATTCAGCTCATTGATCTTATACGTCTCCCGTATTATCTAATGTATGTTTTATTATTGATTGTGTATGAAGCTCCGTAAACATGTGCACTCTAATCTAATACAATCTATCTTGATTGTGACTGTTGCCTTCTCAATATCAACCATGGCTTATTATCTTTCCCATGTCTCAGTTCGCATCATGCTAATTTCTATAAAAACCCGACGTCAACTCTCACACACATAGATTTTAAGATCTGAATGACGAATTATGATTGTAACATCTGCAGGTTCTTGCCATATGTTGGTTATGTGACAATTATCATGACTGAAAAGCCTTTTCTCAAGGTATGATAGATATTATGGGTTATGGAGTTTTTATTATTTAAAACTCTTTGGATGTGAGAGTTCTTCAAAATGAACAAAAGTACTATTTCCTTGCTAAACATCTGTGAAGATTTAGATTGCTAACTTTGTGTTTTTCTCTTGCAGTACATACTCATAGGTGCATTGGGATTGCTGATCATAACAGCCAAAGACTAGGAAAACAACTAGCTTCCATATTTGATCTGACTACTAGAAAAGGAAAATTTTACACAACCATAGAATTGTCTTTCAAATAATTGAATCAGTGTATAACTATTTATATCCAATTTAAATGGATTGAACCCTAAATTAGATATGATTGTGGAACCTCATATCCACTCATTGGATTCTTCAGAATAATAATCTCATACACAATACTACACAGTTCGTTGCAAAATTGGACTACTCAAGCTTGCTCTACTTTGTTGTTACCTGTGACAGTCTTGAGTGCTATTTGATTTTATCTTTCTTAAAAAATCAAGAATTCAAAATTTAAAAAAAAAAAAAAATGTTTCATACTTCTAAAAGTAACCATCAATTTTAAACCAGCATGGAGATAAAGTTTGAACTCCCAAGAAGCTGTGAAAAAATCTGATCCTCCAAAAGTCTAAACAGAAGGTTACATTGAATTTAAAGATAATAAATACCAATAGTCTGGTTCTTTAACTGATAAAAAAAATAGTCTGGTTCTTTAAATTCTAGACAAAATATTAAAGAGGAAAAAGAAAGTAGATAATATCAAACTCTTGAACAAATGTTATGCAAACAGAATCTTTTGCTCAATTAACAAGTAAGCAATCATAGGTACTGTGAACAGCCTGATGCGGAAGAAAGTACCCTATCTCTGAATACATTCATTGATTCGTTTATATATTCGACATCTACTAGCCAAATTCAAAAATTTACTTACGAGCATTTCGACATAGAGCAAGTTTCAAGAAACATAGAACTTATGGAGGTTAGAAATGATGCATGTTCAATTCCGATGGTAAGAGCTTCAATGTAAGACAAATCCACAACCACAACTATTTAGTATGTACCTCCTGCGTAGATCCAAAACTTCCCATGTATTCTCCCAACAAAAGAGATGATGCTGAGTTGATGACTAGTTGCGGCTCACAGAAGATCTGCAACAGATAAAATATAGACTAAAAAAACTTCCCACATAAATACCACAGTACCAGTTCAGTCATATATAGAGTAAATACTATATAAGGAAAGTATTGCAAAACCATTAGTATAGTACATGTACATATAGCTATGGATAACCACCAAATCAATTCAACTTTGTGATCCATGGACGGACATCTTAAAGGAACAATCATAACAAACAGCACATCTACCTGATAGCTACAATGTGCTAATAAGAAACAGCATATATCACACATCATCCACAAACTGAGACAATCAACAGAAGTATTACTAAATTATGAACGGACAATTAACCTCTCCTATGAACTAAGTAGGACGTGCAAAATTGTGTAAATTTGAGCCAATTGGATCACGAGTATGATATAATTGAAGAGATGAATTCAATTTCCAGTGTTCTAAACAGCACATATCAATACATCATCCACAAACAGGATCAAACAGCAGCAGTATTACTAACCTATGAACTATCAATAGACCTCACCCATGAACTAAACAGGGTCAAACAGCAGCAGTATTACTAACCTATGAACTATAAATAGACCTCACCCATGAACTAATTAGGACCGAGTACCGACCAGATTGGTGTGCATTGAAGTAAATCAGATCACGAATATACTATAGTACAAGAGATGAATTCATTTCGTATCATTACAAAATATATAACTTTATGTCACAAATATTCTCAAAAACTATAGATTCCAATACATGCAAATGAGAAACTCAAAATTAAGAAAGACCAAAATACTGATGATCGGAATTATTATGGTGTTTGTGTCTAAAGAAGAACTGAGTGAATAGTAACTTATTAGGCATCAAATACACTAATAATGAAGTGGAGATAAAATGTTACATCTTTAAGCTCCACAAGGAAGACAAAAAATCTAAAACAAAACAAAGGAAGATAAATTCAACCTTGAAACAAGTCATCAAGCCGTTGTCTCAAAACTCCGTAACATCTCACAATGAGGAGTCTCACGAACAAAACCCCACTGTTTCCGTTGCAACTCAAGGCGACAATTCTGCGCCAGAACATTGAAGTAATCTCGTTCAACAGTGTTTTCAAGTGAAACACGCTGTGGACTATTATATGGGTACTCTTGTTCAAAAGTTGTGGTCTTCACATAATAGTTTACACCCTTCGGGGTACTAAACCGATACTGATAAGGATGAGACTTTGAGAGTGCATATACAGGCTCCGAGGAAGGTAAGAAGTTCAATAGTACAATCAGCAGAACAGGCAGAAGCTGAAGGAGCGCACGCACATTGAATCCTCCAGAGCCATGATCATCCGTCCTTTGACCCATTCCAGGTCCAAAATTGAAACTTCGGAACTGTGTTGTGGTAGGAGCCATGCCACCAAAGAAGAAATTCCTAAATATCTCCTCTGCATCAACATCAGCCTCATAAAACCCACCATTATAATGTGCTCCCCTCCTAGCTGCCCTTCTCTCATAGACAGGCTCGTCAGACCCGGTAACATCATACTTCTTCTTGTTCTCCTCGTTCCCAAGACACTGAAATGCCTTCGACACCAGTTTAAAAGCTTCATCCGCACCCGGTGCCTTGTTCTTATCAGGGTGAACTTTCAGTGACAATTTTCGATAAGCTTTCCGGACATCCTCCACCGTGCAACTTTTCTCCACCCCCAAAATCTCATAATAATCCTTCTTCTTCCTAATCTGCCGTACAATTGCAATTTGCTCCTCTGTGTACGCCACAGAGGAACCCGAGGAGGACCCGGACGATGGCACCCTATGGCGAACAGAAGATTGATCGGAAGGCTTCGAGGGAGGCGATCCAGACGGCCCATTGGCACTGACATCCGGTGACTTCTCTTCAGATTCCCGCTCTATAGCAGATAAAAGATCATCAACGGGAAGCGTCGGATCGAGACGGCGAGCTTTTGCGATGAACTTGAGAGCGCGAGCTCGATCCCCAGATTGAAGCGCTTCTTTTCCGATTTTCAACGATCTCAAAGCATCATCTTTATTCCCATCCATGTTTATTCGTCTCAAGATTACACAATCTAGAAATGAAACCCTAGAAATCTAGGGGGTAAAAAACGAAAATAGGGGATTGTCAATGCTAAATCATGAACCCTAAGGATCTAGGTGTTGGGCTTGATTTATGGAAAACGAGAAGAAAATTATAGGTGAAAATTACACGATGGTTCGATTCAATTGGAGCAAAAACAAAACAAGAAAAATTGGGGAAACGACCTTACCAGATCGGAATTGACGAATGAGACCGTGCGATTAGGGCTTGGTTAGCATGAAATTTGAGGATTTGATCACAGAGACGAGGCGATGAGTCGGGACAGGCGAGGAAATCGGAGAGGTAGTTGCTGTGATAACTGATAACAAATATCTGGGCATTTTCACCATTTATAGACTTGGTGATTTGCAGACATTGTTTGGGCCATAGGCCTTGTTTGGTAAGTGTACTGACGGTACACTTGAACGTTTATAGAGGTAAATGTCTATAGATGTAGCTGGAAGTTGTTTCAATATTTATAGAGAATAATGACTTTATTTGGTAAAATAATGTCTGGAAGTAGTATGATAAAATTTTGGAATTGTTTGGTAAAATTGTCTAGAAGTTGGGTATTATTGTGAAATGTCTTAATTGCCCTTCATTTTGTAAAAATAAAGGAAAAAGAAAAGAAGGATAAATATGAAGGTTGATGGGATAAATTA
>JAYMTE010001494.1:0-13222 GCA_036897545.1 Pelargonium fulgidum
TCTCTTCTCCCTTATTTCCCTTGTCTTTTATTCTTCTCTCTATATTTTGTTCTTACTTGCATCAATTTCATAACATAAAACAATTATTTTGATTATGTTATTACCTTTTGCAGTAAGTTTTTCAATTCAAATATTTTTGAGTCAATTGTTTTTTAATTTCAACTTATTCAATTTAGACGATAAAATGCATATTTTAAGAAATTAGTTATAAATATTAAGTGTTGGGAAAATTTCAAGGTAGAAAATTAAAATAAATGAAGTAATTACATTAAACTCCCATGTGTTTATGACCGAAAACACATGATCACCTTATGTTCAAAAGTTGACAACTAATTACTATATCTTTTTATTAATAGTGTAAATGGTTCAATCTATCAAAAAAATCACTAACACCTTTAATTTTATGGGTCAAATGACTATTTTGACCTCGATTTACTGATCTTTGGCAAAAAAAATCTGAAAAATTAATTGAAAATAAAGAAAAATTCATAACATGCATTGTATCCAAAGCTTTGATTTGAGCAATTTTGACATGATTTCAAGTATTTTTTCAAGAAGAACAAGAATATGAGTTCAATTATGAAAAATAATGAAGTTTTATGGCTTAAAAATGATTATTTACAATCCATATCTTAAAAAATAAAATGAAAAAAGATTAAAAATCGTAATTTTGTCATACATTGATCATTTTATGTAAGTTTTTAGTTGTTCTTATGTAAATTGTTTAGAGTAATCTAATGATGCCTTTAATTTTACAAATTACTTAAGCTTTGTGGTTCAGTTTGATATTTTTATTTTTTCGACGACTTTCCGATAAATGGAAACGTAAGACATTGAGGGTAGTTTGGTTATTAAAGAATATTTCATAATCAAGTGACCAATACATGTTAACGAAAATAAAATATTCCGTTACATTTAACATTGTACACAATAAAGAGATAGCGTAGTTAGTTGTCGACTTTTAAAACATAGGATGGTCATGTGTTTTTAGTCCTAAACAGATGAATGTTTACTGTAATTGTCCCTAAAATAAAATAGTGAGTTAGAAAAAAAAAACTAAAATGATTTAATAAATTTATTTGGATGATATATATATTTTGGATGTTATAAGTTGTAATTTTCCTTATACTTGTTAGAGTTAAATCAATGACATGTGTGATCAAAATGAAACTGATAAATAATTAATTTAAAGTAAATCCATTGGGAATGCAGTGCACGTAAAGTCCTGCAAATTGCAAATTGAAATAAAATACAAAGATTTGCATTTGCCCCACCATTGCCAAACATATATAAATTGTTTGCTCTTTGACTTATTTTATTTATTCACTCATTAATCAACTTGCACAGACAATTAATTAGACTGACATTAATAAAACACTTAAACTTTATATACACTGATTAATTTCAAGGATCCAGATGACAAATTTAGCATTTTTTAATATAAAATTTAAAGTAAAAATAAAAGCTAAAAAAATACTAAAGGTCACAAATTTTATACAATTTTAATTGTATGGGTATAAAACATGACAATTTATGTGGTATATATATATATATATATATTTCATACTTTTGTAGTTTAAAATTAAATTTCAACGAATAATAACCCGACATATATAGTATCACAAATCTCCTATGAATTTTTAACGTGTAACGCTGAATTTATAAAAAAAAACTGTACACATGACATATTGTGCTTCAGCCAAATCAAATGACATTATTGTGATGTACTATCACATTAATTGACACATTATCTATACAAATATTTTTATACAACGCTTAAATTTGAGAGCTAATTATGTCATCAACATTTTTAATAATAGATCTCGACACAAACTCTAAACATAAGAAGAAAATGTAACGCGATAGGAGATCACATTGCTTCCTTGCCTCAAGCCTATCTCGGAAATAAACGCTCTAGTAAGACGCACGTTTAGAAGCGCATAATGATGGATGCACTAGTTATGCAAAGTTCATAATAAGATGAACTAACATATCAGACAACCGACAAATTTCAGCATAGTAAAATTGAAAGGTCATACAAGTCTCCATGGACGGATCCGTGTGGTGGAGTTTAGGGGCAATTGCCCCCATTCAATTTTATTTTTTGAAAATACACCATTAATTTTTGTTAAATTTTCATATTTGTCCTTACATTTTTTTTATTTTTGCCCCCTCTAATATTTTTTAATTAACCTAACTTTTGTTTAATACTAAAAATGTTGCTATGGGCACTTCAGTCAACGAGGGGGGTATTTACGTCATTAGTAATAAAAAAAGTAAATTACCAGTTTTAGCCTTCTCTTTTAGCTGATAGAGAAGTTGAGACCATACCTACTCTCCCCAAACTGACCTCACACCACAACACACAACCCAGAAAGTGAAGCCAAGAGAGACCAAAAGCTTCTCTGCTTCAAAATTCAAAGTCCATTTCCATCATTTTTCGTTTTTCGCTTTCGCTCCCAATTCTCATATATTAGGTAACTCTCCTTCTCTTTCTGTTTCTGCTTCACTCTCTTGATTTTTCTCTTCTTTTTTTTTTTTGGGATTTGATTTTAGCTAACACGAAGAAAGTTTCGATTTTTTGATTGATCTCTCTAGGTTTTTCTTCGTTTTACTGTATGCCCGTGATTATATGAAGACCATTTCTGGGTTTGATGTTAATTTTAATTTTGAATTTGCAATGAAAACCCCATGATTTTGTTCTTGTTTATTGCTGATTGCTTTGGTGGGAATTTGTTATTATTGTTTAATTCTTGATCATTTTAACAAACACCTGTTTTTATTGTCTAAATTGGCATTCAAATCAAGTTGTTTGACTGAATATTTTTTCTCTGCTGCGCATGGTAATTATTTTCATGTACTTTCAAATGATATTTCAGGGATGGAAATCTATCTGGGTGTATGGACTACTTTGAATTACCCTTTATTATATGATGTGTCTGTGCTTGATTGATTTTTGGTTTACGATTTTCTAGTGATAGTTATGGGGAAAAATCACCAGCACTAATAACCAAGACTTCCAGACCACCAATATTTAAAAATATGTATGGTTAATTGTTACTTATTACAAAATACCCTCTATTTAGGCTGCTTAGCCACTCATACACAAACAATGTATTAGACTTATATGTATATGCCTACTGTACTGGACGGGTTAAAAAACTATGATTTCTAGTTTTCCTACAATCCTACTCTCAGTTGCCTTATGTTGTCATTATTTTTTTTTTTCTTCCAAAAATCAATTTGGTTTCTAAGTAGTGTGGTAGTATTCAAATTTCCTCTGTAAAATGTAATGTTTGATTGTTTGAATCAAATCGATGTTTAAGTTTATCCCTGGAACAAAGAAGCGTTTCTTTTCTTATTTGTAATTGAGTCATGATGAATGCCAGTAGTTTATAGCTTGGTGTGAACCACACAATTCTAGTTATACTGTAATTGGTAATTATGAAATTTGGACCTTTATGGTCAATCATCAGAACTTTTATGATGCAACCTAATATAATTTTATTTCAAAACCACATGGTTAGTCATGGATGAAGAGTGTAATATATTCAGGATGTTTTGCTCCATCATTAGAACTTCTTAGATACAATCTAGCTCTAGTTCTATATTGCGGTTAGTCAAAATCTAAAAGCATAAATTTAACTAATACAAAATAGCTCATGTCTCTATACTGTCTCAGTGTAATTTTTATCTCCGTCAAATTTTAATCCTTATTTAATTTTGTGCAGTCAATAACCATTGTATGCCACAGTATATTGAGGCTTGTTATATAGGATTTTAATGCCAATTTTTACTTAATTCTTGTCACATTCTTCGGCATTATGTTAAGTTAATTTGTATACATGTTTTTTTATGTTCTGAAAAGGATCCGGTGCATGCCACATACTGGTAGTTATAGTCTCTTCATGGCCTTTGAAATTTCTTATGGAAGAGGGCGTCAAACTAACACCTTTGACATTGAGGATGTTCAGTTGAAAACCAGTTGGGACGATGCAATTTGCCCTATATGTTTGGATATCCCTCACAATTCTGTACTCCTTCAATGCTCATCTCATGAGAAAGGATGCCATGCTTTTGTGTGTGACACAGACCATTTACATTCAAATTGTTTGGACCGTTTCAAAAGTGCATATGGTATGTCATCTCCTTCAACATCTGATGTCAGTTCAACAGTAGACACCCAACCAACTGCATCAGAAGAAGATTGTAAACCAACTTGTCCTTTGTGTAGAGGGGAAGTTACTGGATGGGTTATTGTTGATAAGGCCCGTGTACATCTAGATCAGAAGAAACGTTGTTGTGAAGAGGCAAGATGCGCATTCATGGGAACCTACTTGGAATTACAGCAACATGCTAAATTGGTGCATCCTCATGCCCGGCCTTCAAAAATTGATCCTGCTCGGCAGCTGGATTGGGATAATTTTCAGCAGTCCTCTGAGATTATAGATGTCTTGAGCACAATTCATTCAGAAGTTCCACGTGGGGTTGTTTTGGGTGATTATGTTATTGAATATGGGGATGATGACACTGGTGATGAGTTCGAAGACTTCCCTGGAGATGAAGGGAACTGGTGGACTTCCTGCATATTGTATCAGGTATTTGATAACTTCAGGAATTCTAGGAACAGAAGAAGGGCGAGAGTTAGTGACACAAGGAGGGGCAATCGCCATTCCAGTTATGATACTTCAATTTCGGATGAAGGTTCTGTGGCATCAGTAGAATTTCCAGAGTATAGAATAGACGAACCTGAAGATGAGTTTGTCAATACAAGCGGCTCCTCAAGAGGTAGCTCTGGACATCGCAGGTCAGTAAAGCTTCCTCTTTAAGTATTTTACATATGCTTTATACAATTATTCTTGCATGTTAGTGTAATAAAATATGATTCATTTAATACTTCAATGTGGATTTTGTTTCTTTGTGTCAATATGTATGTGATAACTGTAGAGAAACATAAAGTAGAATAGAATGTGATATTTCCTTGTATCTGATCACTCGGAGAGGAGCTAATATGGAATCCCTAAAATTATGTGATCAATAATATCTCAACACTCCCCTCAAACTCAAATGTATCTAACTAGACACTTGAGTTTGTAAGAACCAGTAAAGTTATGCATTTTCCTTCTAATTGTGGTCCACACTTTGATACCATGTTAACTTTTAAATATTTTGTTATTGGGCTACACATAAAAAGCTTTGGCTTCCACTACTATACTACTATACTAAAAGGTCACCCTTAATAGTAAGTTTGATTTGCACCTTTATAAGTAGTTTATTCATATTATGTTTTTCCGGCATTGGACTTTTCATCACCTCTTTCAACAATAACAACTTAGAAAATTGAAATGACCCCTGCTTGTCCTTTCCCCCTCTACCATTTTTTTTACTTCAGCTTGTTGTTCTAGGTGTCTTGAAACATCATCATTTGTCTTAGTCTGGTACTTCCCTTGGAAATGATCAGTGAAGCTAATTAAGTGCATGCATAAGAACTGCTATACTTTTGATGTTATGGTATTGTTTCTCAATGGTTGAATCATCAGAAATTTTCTCTTTTCATATGGCTGGTTTTAGCTTTGGGTCCTGAACCTGCTGCCTTAAACCATCTTGTGGCACATTGGTTTCGAGCTTTCTGCTTTTAGGTGGGCCTGCTTCATTGTGGTTAGCATGGACTTGAACTCCATTAGAACACCAAAGGCCGCATAAGAGAAGAATTCAATTGAACTGAATTTTTTAAATTTAGTGATGCATCAATTCTGTATTCTGTATGTTATTTTCCCGACCAAGATTTTACTTTTACCTGGCTGAGTACAAGTAATTTGATAAAAAAAATGTATGTTCCAATTGCTTAAGCAATATTTGCATTTAAAACATTCAATGGGGTGCCAAGACCTCATGTGCTCCGTATGCCTAAGCAAAAACTAGGATGCAGATGGTACTGATAATTTTGTATATGATATGATTGCTAGTTGCCTGTTTTGTCTCTTTTACTTATAGTTTTCTTGTACCATTCTTATATTTACAGCTCCAGGAGACGCCGTTCTCGCTTCTATGACAATTAGGTATGTTCTGCTCATGTGTATTATGCATTTTCTGTTTTAAAACTTCATTTTATTCCTAATTACTCTTGGTTGTAATTGGTCGTGATTGTTTGAGATTCAATGCAAGCATTACTTGGAAATTTGTACTGTTAATGATTGAATTTGGTGGCAGTACTGGAACAGTAATGGAATGGAGCGAGGAAAAGAAAGAAATAGTCAATAGATGATTTGTGGGAAGCGGAAATCAATCACGTGGGACTGTTGCTGCAGATCATGGTTCTGATCAGTCATGTAGAAGCCTTGCCTCGATTAGATGATGTTGTGTTACATTATTGATTTTAGACTTTTGGTTAATCCAGGACTGATTTCTGAACTTTTCCTTTGCTTTTGTTGCCTTGTTTCAGATCAGATGTTCCCTTTTTTTTTCTTTGTATACCTTGAAATAGTGCTTTTAATTTGCTCATATCAATGGAAGCTTGGTGGGTATTGATGTATTATAGCTCCAACTTTTGTGCTTCACAGCTATTCTGTAAATTCAGTGACACAACTTTCGGCATCTTAGTGCTTGTTCTGTAGCAAAACTACCATAAGTAACCTTGTGTGAGATCAGCAAAATTAATTTGAAACATAACAACCAGAAATAAACTCAACAAACTAGAGCTCTTATAAAATAAAACCAACATTAAGCCATAGTTGTGTTGCATGTGTATGGTTCTATCAACAACTTGAAGTGTTTTTCTTTTGCTTTTGATATATAACAGTGTTTAGGAACCAGTTGTGAGGTTGGAGATTTCTTACTCTTTAATGGCTGCAAAGTTAATTGCTCGTAAATTTGGTCAACCCTTCGTACGTATGGTAACCTATTTACCTCAAATATTGATCAGGTCTGCCTATACTTCACCTGTACATTGAATATTGAGACAGCATGCATCTTTTTTTCAATCATGTGTCATACAAAGCATAATCCATACAGGTATGAAGATGGAACCAAAATATTTAAAACTTTTAATGAAAATATAGCTTTCTGTTCCAACATTCTCTCTAACCATAACACAGTCACACAGATATGCCCTGCAATACAGAGTTTACTCTTCACATTATGAAGAGTTGAAATGTGCTCCTAGTACAATTACTTACTGCAGCACAAAACAGTTCCAAAAACACAATTTCAACTTCTTCAATACTTACTATGTGTCTAATAGGTGCAATTCTTGGGCAGGTTACGTATGACATTACTCTTCATACCCATCTTAGAACGCATGGCCTCCACTCCCGATTTATTTATCTGTTTCAGCACCTTCAACCTCACCATCTGCTCTCTTGATTGTACTGTTGCTAATCCCATGCTACGGTACCTGACATCATTTATAAACAACTCATCATTAACACCTCATTTCATAATATTCATATCCTAAAACCTCTAAATATAGGTTCCCATGTAATCAATAACAGAGATCACCAAAGAAAGGGTAGAAAACAAACATACCTTGCTGCCAATACAGCAGTAATGGCTACGTCATTAGCAGGTGATGGACGTGGTTTTTGGCGATAATAACGCAAATATTCCCGGGAACCAAAGGTTCTGGTTGATGTTTTATCCTTAGATGTTCTTGTTATGATAAGCTCAGATCCACCGCTCCCGAATTCTACACTGTTGCCCATATCACCTGCAGTGACCAGCTGTTTCCCATCCTCATTCACATAACTGTAGCAAGAATGAGAAAACATTCAGCAACATAAATATTAAACTTAATCATGATATCAACTAAGGGAATGAGTAAGAGAGGCCAAGTTGTTGACAAAGCTAGAAACCTGCTACTGTAATCATAAAATTCTTCTAGTTCTGCTTCCTCTTCATCACCACCATCGCCATAATGTACTTTGCAATGACTCTTTGCTTCCATGTGCTTCCTAACTGCTTCCAAGCTGGTGAAAGGATGACATCTATCATTGCAGTACAAACATATGTAATCCCGCTTGACCTACAAACAACAAAAAGAGAGAAATTGATTGTGACCCTAACTTCTGACATGAATTAAAAAAACATCTAACTACTGATCAGAGCATGTATTCTGTACCTTGAGGCCAAGATATGTCAAAAGGCCTTTTGGATCTTTCAAATACTCTACATCAGGAATAAAAAATCCATGATACTTGTGCATGTGAACCATGCAGCTATCTATGGTTTTATGCTCTTGATCACACATAAAGCAGCAAGAAGGATCCAATTCAAAATCATCGTCATCACCATCAGCCATATCTTCATCAGACGCAACATCATCCACATTCATCTCGCCAACCAAGTCTTCCTCCTCGTCAGCCTCCTCCCACTCGCTATCTTCACTTTCTCCATGTGACTCTCTTTCTGGGGTAGGCTTATTGTGGGTACGTTGTGGCGGAAGCGGCCTAACGATTGTAGTCTCCTTATGCTGGATATCTACTCCTTGAGAAGCCTGCATGATGTGACTTCGTGAACTAAGGTGCTGAGCATGAGCCTTGGAACTTTTATACCCTTTGCCGCATATACCACAACTATAGAGCATAGGGTTTTCAGTCTTATTTTTCTCTTGATCAATTGCAGATTGTCTGGCCAAGAATAGGGCCTCTGTGACTCCAGGAACCCCAGCTACCTGAATCGTATTAGATAGTACAGTACATATTAGTAATTGAATCACAGTAGGTTCACTACCAGTACATTTCTAACTGATGAGAAAAATATCATAAGAACTGGTTACACAAAAAACACTAAATTAACATATTAAACAATATCATGCATAGCATATTGATAGATGAAACCTGAGTGAAGTAAACTTCAGCTAAACAAATTGATGCCAGATAACCACAAATACGGACTAAGGAAGCTGTGGGATTACATTAGACAGTTGTATAATTCAGAATTCTCTATATCTTTTTTGTTTTATTATCATTTTTGTATCTATTGTTTTCTTTATATGAGATATTATTTTGTATATCATTACAATTTACTCTCACCCAAATGTTTAAGCTGTTTTGCATGTGGTCCAAACACATTTATTGCCTTGTACTTGAATTTTATTTTTTATATGCAGGGTGGCTGCATGACTCGAACTTGTGAGGTCAATCAACCTTGGACACTAAGTTAAACTTTAGTTCAACCCCAAAGATTAAGGTTTTAGTTGACTCGATCCCCCACATGGTATCAGAGTCATGTCACCAACCTATTATATATTAAAAAATTGTTGGAATTCCAACACGTGTGTTTGAATCATGTGCAAAGCACCTTAAGCTTTAGGGTGGAAGTGTTAGAGAATAATTCAGAAAATCAGTTATAATTGATTTGGATTCTCAAATATGTTATTATCAATGATTTCCTTCTCCTCAATGGTACTCTCTTTAGTTTTTCTTTTTTCTTTTTTGCTATTGTTGGTAGCCACACTATTATGAAGATCAATATTATATTTTCTCTCTTATATTTTAGGATTATCTACACTTTTCAAATTATATTTTCATCTAGACATCCATTAATCAATAACTTAGTCTGTCATCTCTAACCAAATTGCATGCAGCATGAATATGTACCTGATGAGGGGAGATATATTTTTTGCTCAATATGCATGACGGATAACAGCAGAATAGCAACTTACTAGGTCAAAATTATTTATAGGTTGAACTATAATGCTACCAACCCGTTCCTTAATCAACTAAGTCAAAAATGGAGCAAACTAATATATCTCCCATGGCTCGCAGCAATAATTTTTCCAACTAAAATAAAGCTACATTATGTTACACCAATACCACATCAGTAGTACCTTTACTACTCATTACATAAGCCAAGTCCTATCAAATATCACTCATTTCCTGGAAATGTACTATCAAAGGAGAAGGGAGCATAATTCAATTTTGTAATTCAAAATGAATTAGATATAAAATGACAAACAAATTACTTCCAAAGCAAAAATTCTTATCGTTAACTCCTCACGGAAGATAGTTACATAATAATAACAGAAACATTCATCAGAGAGATACAGGAAAACCCTAATTGTTGCCAGCTATGGGCTTACTTTTTCAATATTCATATTTGTTAAAATAAACTGTTTCATTTAAAATGGTAAGTGAGATTCATCTTGGAAACGAAGGATCCAGAGAGCTACATCCTAATTTGATTGCAAAAAAATACAAACAAAACACTTCTAAAGGCAAAAATGAATATCGTTAACTCCTCATGGAGAACCCTAATTGTTGCCATTTATGGGTTTAGTTTTTTATTTATTCATTGTTGTTAAAATGAACTTGTTTCATTAAAAACGATAAGCAATAAGTGAGATTCATCTTGGAAATGAAGGATTCAGAGAGCTAAATCGTAATTTGATTGCAATGTAAATTGCAATTTTCATTTCATCCACTAATTTTTGCGGCAAAAAAGGAAATTCTTAATCTAAGGCTGCTAATCCAACGATACTTGCAATCAGAATCTCCTTTCCGTTAGGTTCCAATCATCATCAATACAGAGAACAACAATACATATAAGAAGGGAAAAAAAAACAGAGAAACAGTACCGACATGGAGAAAATGAAACAAGAACATAAAATTAAACCTTGCGCTTGAGATTGTAGCGGTGCCATTCGGACTTGTAATGCAGCTTCTGCTCCGTATCGTCAGCGAAGCCTGTGTTACATGCGTTGCAGGTCAGCCCTGCCATCTCTCCCAACAAGCAAACACAACAACACGATGATACAGAAAATGAAATGTTGAAATTAGGGTTTTATATGTATTCAAGGAGGCTGATTCGAGTCGGTATAAGACGAAGTTGTCGACAGATGAAATGGCTTGGGCTTGGACTTGGGCCTCATTCACTTATGGGCTCTTGTGGGCCCAATAATTACACCTCAAATCATATGGCAAATTCGTAAATAGACCCAAATGAAAGCAACATTACAGAAATGGTCAATAAAGTAACAAGCCAATTTTGAATTTGAAGACTGCTTAACCAGACTTTCACTTCAGTTGACTATGGAACAACAAAAGCAAGACTATATATATGAACTGAAGATCAAGCTTTAGCTGCTGCATTTTGGGTTCAATAGGCAAGATCAACTTAGCCATCCTCCAAACAATTAGGTCAGTACCAATTTTCTTTATTTTGTCTTTAAATATTCTTTGGATATATTAATTTATCAACTTTAGCTTTAATTTTATTATTGTATTTAATACAGTTTTGAACTTTGCTTCCAATTCTATAAAGAATTACTATATGTCCTGACATGGCTTTTCTTTATAGTTTCTGAAAGAAAAAGTTGGAGAAATTTATCAAAGTTTATGGGGTCTTATGGAGTTCTACTCCTACCTAAAGATTGAAGTTTGTCCCATTTTATTTGTAATGATTTGTTAGGCATGTGAAAATGTTTTGCTCTTCTTGGTCTAATATAGACTTTATCTCTTTAAAAGCGGCTCAGTGCACAAGACTTCCAGCACTGTAGTACCCTCTGGAAAATTCTGGGTTCCCGTCTTCTAATAGCTGCAATGGTGATGGTAGCAGTAGTTTTTGGTAAGTATTGTGGGTTAATTAAGTTTTTTGTTTTTATTTTTATCAACAAGCGTAACGCTCAAGGCTCAGTCCTGAAACCTCAAGAATTATCTCTGATATAGAACACTGTTGAAGTTGGTACAGTTGATTTGAATTTTATAACTTGCAATTGCAGGGACATTGGGGAGCTTAGCACTGGTTTTGGTCATTGTCATTGTGATTTTCTATGTGACAAAGAGATTAAGAGGAGCAAATCCAAGAGAACTGGAAGCATCAGTATTTGCTAAGCCAGAAAATGAAACTGATGTGTCTCAAGCAGATGCACTAACCATGGATTGGTTGTTTCAAGATGTGGAAAAACAAGAACCATTGAGCTTCACAGCTCAACAACTATGCAAATTCACAAGCAACTACTCAACAAAACTGGGCTCAGGAGGTTTTGGGGTGGTCTACAAGGGACAGCTCCCAAATGGAGTCAAGATTGCTGTGAAGGTTCTCAATAATATATCAGATAAAAATGCTGATGACCAGTTCATGGAAGAGGTGTCCACAATTAGCAAAACTCACCATCCTAATCTTGTTAGGCTCTATGGTTTTTGCTATGATTCTTTTGTGAATGCGCTTGTGTACGAGTACATGGAAAATGGATCACTAGACAAGTACTTGTTTTTTCATGACAATCATGCCATTGAAGGGGAAGAGTTGTTTGGTATTGCCATTGGGACAGCGAAAGGGATCGCTTACTTGCACGAGGAATGCCTTCCACGAATCATTCACTACGACATAAAACCCGGGAACATTCTTCTTGATGGGAACTTACGTCCTAAAGTGGCTGATTTTGGGCTTGCAAAGCTGTGCAACAAGGACAACACCCACATTTCTGTCATTGGGTATAGGGGCACTCCCGGTTATTCTGCACCGGAGTTTCTGCTGAAGAACCACCCAATCTCCAACAAATGTGATGTCTATAGTTTTGGCATGGTGTTGTTTGAGATGGTGAGGAGGAGGAGAAACACAAGTTATGGTTCCTCTGAGGGCTTGGATGACTGGTTTCCGAAGCACGTGTCGGATTTGTATCAGAAAGGGGAGTTAGAGACAATGGCTGTGGCCTGTGGATGTGAGATCCAAGAGAAGGACAGAGAAAAGGCAGAGAGAATGTGTAAGGTGGCTCTGTGGTGTGTTCAAGATTCGCCGGACTCTAGGCCTACAATGAGTGTTGTAGTCAAGATGTTGGAGGGAGTAGTAGAGATTTTACCACCTGCTAAACCATTTGCATACCTGTATTCAACAGAAACTGATACAAGCAAGCCATCTGAGAGTAGTTATGGTTCAAGCTATGCCACTAGCAATGATACTAGTTCTATTTGGTACAAGGAGACACCTTCATTGGTAGCCAGTATTTGACTTGCAAAACAAGGATAAGGCTGCACGTTCGAGCAATGAGATGTGTGTAAAGATTTGTATTTTTCCGAGTTAATGAGGTGTGTAAAGATTTATACTATCATTTTATCAGAGAATATAATAAGAGTGTGAACTTGAAAAGCAAGATCATCATATGACAGCATTCTTTGTTCAATCTTGTGTGACATTTGTTGTGATAGTTCTAGTAAGTTTCTGTTGGGGAAAAGAGAAAAAAACACGAACACGGGAACTGACACGCAGGTTCTAATTAACCTGTCAG
>JAYMTE010001495.1:0-13222 GCA_036897545.1 Pelargonium fulgidum
ACCTACACGGTCTCATTTTTGGCGGTGAATCCACCAAGCGCACCGTTCAGTCAAGGGTACCTGAGATGGGTTTCCGGCGTGTATTCCGTCAAAAGCCCCATTACCGTCATCTTTGCTTGAGGAACAAGGAAACTTCAATATAACACATCACTTCTATTTTCGAATTTTAATGATAATAATTAAAGTTGTTCTAACTTGTAGACCGATTGATTTAACATCAATGAAACCGTTTTGTTAAAAAACTGATAACTTGTTTTATAACGCACCATCTTACTTTTATTTTAGTATATATCTTGTTACTTTTTGTCTGTCTCACCTCGAGTATGTTTAAACACGTCATTATTTAGGTTTTTTATCATTATTGTGTCATGTTTATAATTTTTGTTCTGATGGTTTGCTATGTGTGCACGTTTAATGAAGTTTTGGTGAACTTTAACCTGCTGACAGAATGACATTCTTTGAAGAGTAATTCGGGAATTTCACATAGTAAACTATCCCGGAAGAAGTTGAGATCTGCACAAGAGTTTTAGAGGACTTACAAGAACCATCTAATTAATCAATAAAAACGTTTCTTTATTATCAATAATCAGAAGCAGACATTTGCTAGAACAGAGCACAAAACTAAGAACTAAACAGCACAACTGGTTTTGAGCAGAAGTGGAAGCTGTGGATTTGCTGGGAACATCTTGTGCCAACATTTCTTCTCTGTATTCATCACAACCTTGCAGCACTGTGCATCATCCATGTGTGGAGCACTGAAAAGAGACCTGTAAATCTTCCAGAAACATCCATCAACTCTGCTAAATGGTGACCAGCACTTATTCACTACATTGTCTTCTTTAAGAGACAGAGACAGAGCTGGAACAGGGGAGGGAGGAGCTGCAGTGCAGAAGCTGGTGATCAATGGAGGGAAAGCTGGGTTCAATGGGAACATCTTGAGCCAGCAAGCTTCACTGACCTTAGTGATGGCTTTGCAACAAGCAGGACCCACAATTTTGAATTGTCCATTGAAGAGAGCTGAGTAGAGCTCCATGACACAGCCTTGGACAGTTGAGAGTGATGACCAGCACTCTGTGGGGGCTAGTGGTGGTGGTAGAAACTGAGATTGGACCTGGATCAGCATTGTGGTTGCTAACACTACTGTGATTAGTAGCTTTGCTGTGGCTTCCATTTTTTGTGGAGTTTTTGAATCAGGAGTTGAGGTTTGAGAAGGTGAATATTTTGGGTGTTTGTGTTGTGTTTTTGGTGATGCTGGTGCTGGGATTTATAGTGGCATTGCTTGGGAGTTTAGAGTAATTTGTGGGAACGTTTCGAGAGTGTGAATTCATGGTTTTTACCGAGATTTAGGGGAGATGTAACTGCAAATTAATGGTTAGTTTAATGAGATTAATTACAATTAGCTCAAGTTATGGTGTACTAATATTTGGGCTGGCAATGGTTGCACTGGACCAACCATAGCCACAGATGTGTCACAACCCAGCCCAACCCAACACTACCATTGTCTGGGTTTGGGTTTGGGTTTAGGTAAGGTTGAGCTGGTTGGGCCTGCATATTGCTTCACTTCTTCATTAACCTCTATGTAAAATTTGTCTCACTCCATACCCAATGGTTTAGAGCGTTTGTGGACACCCTGAAGTCTTGGGTTTGAGACATCTCGAAAGACGTTGGGATAGATGTGTGTTTAATGTAGCAACTTTTTTTAAGAAAATGTTGGGTCGAGAACAAATGTTATTCCTGCTAAATGATATTTCATTTGTCTCGAAATAAATATTATGTTTTTCTTTTAACTTTTGTCTTAAAAATGAGAGTCATGCACCAAGACATATTGGGTCAAACGGTTGAAACGTTTTAAATTTTTATGGGGTTTCGAGTTTGAGCTTCCTTGTACGTTAGAGTAAAAATATCACACTAACTATCTTCTTTTTAATTTGTCACAGTACAATCGATGACAATTGTTTTGTAACAAAATTATCCTTCTTTTTATTCTATAATTGAATCACTAGAATATTTCATTACCGACAACTTCAAATTTACACTAAAATCTTTCATTCTCGCTGCAATCTACATATTTTTTGTTCATCTTTACAAACTCAAAACCAAAAAAAATTGCATGACATGAGCATTCAAATATAACGTAAATGCAATTTCTGTTCGGCAAAAATTCTAGTTGTTTTCATGCAATTTTCAACGAGAGAATGCCATAAACGGATGGAAACAACACATAGAGAATCATTTCAATCTAAAATAAAAGCTACTTCAATGCTATCAACAAAATTAATCATTGCATTTAACAGATTTGCAAGGACACATCTTGTCCATAGAAATTTGACATGATGTCCAAACAAATTTTGCAGGCTTCTGATCTGATCATGGGTTGTTCATTTTTGAAGGACATAAAAAAGAAGACATTAGGTAATGAGGAGGACAAAATGGGTATATTCCAAATTAACTATAATATGATTAGTTTTAAACCTAACATTTGCATTGCCCACTTAATTTGTCCCACCTACTGATCTTATACTTTTTGGAGAAGGACTGCCCTGCCCTTGAGAATATTGATTGGGACTTTTGACCAACAATAACAAATACTTAAACATTAATAATCACTAGGCTTTATCTAGCCAAATTCTCAAGCAAGTAAATAGATAGATACACTAGATTAGAGGGTCACTTGAAAAGATGGCATTCATGAAAAATGGAAACTATATATACATGCATCATGTAGAGGTCAGGACCAGTACTGGGGTCTATCTAGGGATAGATTTGAACATATCATTTTGATTTACAACTTCATTAGATTGTATCAACATCCTCACCAAACCTTGTTATGATTAGCACTGTAAATATTTAATACAAAATATATTGTTATTAGGAATTACGAATAGTCTCATTGTGTGGATAGAGGTAGAATTGGCAATTTAGATTTTGAATCGGATACAAAAGAAAAATGTGAGACTTGCACATGAGGGAGAATGTTGAAGTGGGTAATGTGTCTCACATCGGATAAATATGAATTGAAGATGCTACATATAATGGTGCAAGTGAAACCCACTAACAAGGTTGACTTTTTAGTATGAGAACTCAAGTCATTATTTATAGCCCAATTATTAAAATTTAACAATTAATAATAAAAAGATAACAACACATTAAATTTTATTTCTAGCTATCTAATGAACATGTGAAAGCGGAGCAATTATTTAAATTTAAAATTATTAACAATGTGTTGCAAGTTTATTAGTGTCTCCTGCTTTCAATTTATATACATAAATGTTTTGTAAAATATTAGTATTATTAGTATTAATATTTGATTTTGTTTAGCAAAACGAAGCAATCATATTTTTATGACCGAATAAAATAACTACTAATTTTACTATAAATATCATCAATGAGGAAAATGAGTAATTATATTAAATATTCGATTTTTAAATACTATTTGAAGTAAACTGAATATTGTGTCATAAATAATTTTAAAAATAAAAAATATATATACCAAATTTTGTGCACATGAATTCAAGTCCCAATTAAATAGTGATAAAATAAATAAATAAGGAAGAGCATCATCATCTGATATTATGGTATAAATGAAGAACCCAATTGGTTGGGTCCAGTAATGTAGCAGGTAGCTTTTATTAACCATTTAATGAATTGAATATTTAATAAGTTTAATTCAGTCAACGATATTTTTACTTATTATAGGGTAAACAATCTCACCAAGTTGCTCATAAAATAAATTAACTTCTTATTCCTTTACCATTTCCATAGTGATTAGTTTTTGCTTTTGTTGCTAACTTCATCCCTCATGCTCTTAATTAATAATTTGAGAGAGAATACCCTAATCTTGTTTTTTTCAAGTGTTAATTATCTAAAACTCCAAAAATTGTACAAGTCATAATTCTCATTGTTATCAACCGGTCAATTCCGTTTTATAATTTATGTTTTTAAAATGAAACATATTTGATTGCGGAATCTAATATTAAAATATAAAATAAAATGAAAGAAAACATAAAAACTTAATTGAACTGGATAGACCGCAAGATTGTGTGTATTAGGCTAAAGTTGAACAGTCGTTCACATGGACAATGTGGGAGAGGCTATAGTCGAAACTACCAATGTGAATTGTCAAGTGCGTCAATCGAACAGGCGTGTGGTAGATTGATATTTCTCATGCACACTCAATCATGCACTACCTCAAACTTAGAAATTTTTTTTATAATGAGTAAAACTCTAATGTGGTAGACAGGCTAGTGAGAGTCACAGAGAGCCGGAAAACACAAAAGAATACATAGTAACAAAATTTCAGTTTGCGCGAGAATAAAAAAGAACATAGTAGATCAGTTTCTCGTGTTTGAGGTTTTCTTGCATTAGAGTGCTTTCAAGAGTATAATAATAAAAAGTGAAGTGCAATATGTGAATGTAGACAATTTATTAAGCGTGTGTTTGATTCATCCTCTTATTTATTTTTTTGTCTCGTTGGATACATTCACACTGACGATCCTAGAATCAAATATTTAACAAACTAAAAGCGAAATTAGAGTTACGAGTATAGTAATCCCAAATCATTCATATTTAGCAAACATAGGCAGTGGATGACAGAAGAAATAGAAGAGTCCATAATTTCCAAACTGATAGGATAGGAGTTTGGTTAAATTTCTACACCAAACAAAAGGACATGTTTATCTACCATTAGATGGATTAGGTCTTTGTTGGCAGCTGGTATGTTTTGATCAATATATTTATATGTTTATTTTGGTAGAAACCTCACCTGATCCCCAAGAAAAAAAGGATTGCTTCAAATTACAAAAAGCTTCAAATAAGTTTGAAAATGACACTGAAACCAACTCCATAACCAAATGTTGCACCAACAACCATATATCATATCATAATTCATAACATGTCATGTACCTACAAATTCCTTATTCATTACTCTAACAGACAAAAACATGCAGTGCAGGTCTCAACACAGCTCACCTCCTTAAATTCTAGAATACTACTTGAAGTTGGCTAAACAAATTAAACACTCAATTTATTTTATTATTATTATTATTATTATTATTATTATTATTATTATCTATATCCTTGCTTTATTTTATATCATGTTTTTGGACCTACACTTGGGGATGTTTTGTTTGCTACATCACAAAACATGAGTTTTTAATAGGTTCATAGAGTGTTATATTGCACAATCAATCATTAACAAATTAACCACCAAATAATGTTGACATTAACAACCTAAATATATGTCACCTTAATTTATCCATTGTATGACCATTATTTCAATCTATTTTGAATAAAATATCGATATTTATATTTTATAAATATATTTGTTTAGTTCAATTAACTAATGTCTTGCTCTATGAAAAGAAAAAAAAAAATGGTAAGAACTTGTTTAAAAAAACTGAGTTTCGTGTAATAGTATATTCAAATAAAAACAATTGTAAGAAAATATCAATTGTTGAAATGACCAATATGGATATGCGAGGTTTAAGAAACAAATTTATAATATCAATCACTATACATTCTCCCATAAATTAGTAACTTATGATAAGTAAGTTATGCATTAACTAAGTAATTTAAACTAGTACAACAGATTGGTTTCTGTCAACCCATATTCAGAAACAACGTTTAGCATTTCATAAGTTAGTAGAAAATAGTATAATCAGTCGACCTTAGGTTGACCAAACAAACATTTTATAATGTCGAGAAATTAAATTATTTTACGTGTTATCTCTCTTTTTTAACGAATAATAAAAATCCAACATGAGACACTGAGCTCCTGTGAGAATAAGCTCTTAAAAGAACTTTGCAGGAGTTTATCCCCTTTAAATCAGCATTTTATTGATTAATCTCGTTCGATTCTCTTTGAAATTTTGCTTATGTGAAATTTTCTTTAATACAACAATAATCTTATCAAATAAATACTGATACGGTCTATAAAATTTATGAAAAAGGTGTTGTGCTTTATTTTTATATAGTACTCTGAAATATTAATCTTGCATACAAAATTGGACTTTTTTTAAAGGAAAAAGTGGAGACTTTGTTGACAACCCTTTAAATCTTTCCTTGAAATGTAACTGGTGGAGGTGATGAAACTGCAAAGTGGGTCAAATGACCCATTATTTGCCTGTAACCAACTATCCTTTTTCTTTTTTTTTTTTTTTTTTCTTTTAACTAAGTAACCTACTATCCATTAATGTACCTCAAAAGTATAAAATAAATAGATACAACAGTAGTCAAATCTCTAATCCACTTGGTCAACATGTGGGCTACAGTTATCCATAACCAAAAAAAGTGGTTACCCTATACCAAGACAGTGAAGACACTTTCATTTATAGGATATTGATTATGTTTTTATTAAAGTTATGATTTTTATAATGAGTGGGGTTTAGTTTAGCTACTCAAGACCTCATGGTAGCATAGCATGCACCTTCTGTGTCTGTGATTGTTATGATGGTATAGTCTTGTTTGCTACTATGCTTTGCTTGGCCTAATCTTTCCTCTTCCTTGAAGCAAAGCAAAGAACAAAAAAATCCATGGCCCACTTTGTACCAAACCCTCTTCTCATGGTTCTGAGCTCTAAGGTCTCATTTTGGTCTGTTACCATCCCCAGCTAATTGTGAAATCAAATGTAGTTATTGTGTACCATGTCATCATGTACATTATATAAGCATTTATGGCACATTTTTAAATCCTAATCTCCTGTTTATAATAACCTGCCTAGTGTCTCTCCCATGGAAGGTTCTTCTTTTACCCTCCTCTCCTCCTCAACACATATATAGAGGGCTCAGATCTTGAACATTTTGGAAATGGGTTCTCAGATTTGGGTCATGGGTCTGTGTTTCTGGTTATCTACTCTCAGCCTCAGCCTCATGTCTGTGAACTCTCAAGCTGCACAGGGAGATGGGAGTGTTAAAGGGAGTGTCTTTGTTGATGGGAAAGCTTCCATTGGGAGGATAGATGATGATTTTGTGTGTGCCACTTTGGATTGGTGGCCTCCTGAGAAATGTGATTATGGTACTTGCAGTTGGGGTCAAGCTTCTCTCCTCAATCTGGTACTCTTTTTCAATCCTTGTTTCTCTCTGAATTCATCATCTTCAAAAGGGTCTTTGATGGATTTTTTTTTTTTTTTTTTTTTTTTTTTTTTTTTTTTTTTTTGGTTTTGGGTTTTGCTAATCTATCTTTTGTCTGGGTCCTCATTCTCAATGATGTTTGATGATAGCAACTTTTCTGTTCACTCTCTTTAGTTTTATTCTTGTGGGGCTTAACTTTAATATCTTTTATAACTATTGATGAACTAACAATTTATAAACTTGCTTGGTCATCTTTTCTCTGTGCAGGACCTCAGCAACAACATCTTCTTAAATGCCATCAAAGGTTTCAAGCCCCTGACCTTTTTTTTTCTCTTTTATCTGCCCAGAAACTGTTTTTTGTTCCTTTTTTTCTTTTTTGTTGTGTGTGAGTGTGTTTCAATTGCTAAATTGTTAATTGTCAATTTTTTTTGAAGCCTAATTAGTTTAAAACATGAATTTTCAAAACTGCTGTAGCCTTTTCACCATTGAAGATTAGACTGGGTGGCACATTGCAAGATAAGGTGGTTTATGACACACCAGATAATCACCAACCTTGCACTCCATTTGTTAAGAACACCTCAGAGATGTTTAGTTTCACTCAGGGTTGCTTGCCCATGAAAAGATGGGATGAACTCAATGCTTTCTTCAACAAATCTGGGTAGAAATTACAGTTTTTTGTGTCTATTGTCCGCCTTCGACTCACATTAGATTTTCTTTATGAAAACCTAAAATGAGTGTTTTGATTCTTAGGGCTAAGATCATTTTCGGATTGAATGCTCTCGATGGACGGACTATACAGGCCGATGGCTCTGCTGCCGGAGCCTGGAACTATACCAATTCCGCATCTCTCATTCACTACACTGTCCAAAAGAACTATACCATCTCGGGTTGGGAGCTAGGTAAGAAAATTGTTTAAGTCTTCAGTTCATAGCTAGGTTGTCGCAGCTGATAAGATCTTATTGTTTGTTCCTGAATGGATTTATCGTCTTTCTTGATTGCTTGTGATGATTTTTGGGATCTTATAGTATCGTTCTGTTATTAGGAAATGAACTGAGTGGTTCTGGAGTCGGAACAAGAGTTGCAGCTGATCAGTATGCGATAGATACAATTGCTCTAAGGAACATAGTGCAACACGCTTACAAGCATATCAAACCTAAGCCACTAGTCATAGCTCCAGGAGGGTTCTATGATGCAAGTTGGTTCCAAGAACTTGTAGCGAAAACTAAAAACTCTTTGGATGTTGTCACCCACCACATATATAATCTTGGCCCGGGTATTTATCTTAGCTTACAATCTGATCTTGACGGGGTTTTTCAGTTTGGTGGTTCAGCTAAAATATATTCGCTTTCTGGTGTTTAGGAGTGGATGACCATCTTATTGAAAAGATTCTGGATCCAACCTATCTTGACGGCGAGGCTGATACATTCAGGAGCCTCCAGAACACCCTCAAGAACTCGTCAACTAATGTAACTGCATGGGTGGGTGAGGCCGGAGGGGCTTACAACAGTGGTCATAACCTCGTAACCAACGCATTTGTGTTCAGTTTCTGGTAATTTGACTCCCAAGATTTGAATTAAGTGTTGGGTTTTGTCTGATTGACTATCTTAGATTAAACAGAGGTTGCTGTGAATGAATCAAACAAATAGGTATTTGGATCAGCTCGGGATGTCATCATCGTTTGATACAAAGACATATTGCCGGCAAACATTAATAGGAGGCAACTATGGTCTTCTCAACACTACCAACTTCATGCCAAATCCAGACTACTACAGGTTATTGAACTTTAAGTGCTCATGATCTTTTTCAATATCATTATCTATGCAAGAAGCCAAGAACGTTGTTTGATGCTTGGTTTTTGTGGATGCAGCGCCCTGCTTTGGCACAGGCTAATGGGAAGGAAAGTTATGTCAGCTAGCTTCTCTGGATCAAACAAGTTACGAACATATGCACATTGTGCAAAACAAACCGTAAGTTCAGTACAGTAATCAAAACAAAACCAGTTTCTATCGTTTTCTCGGGATCTATCTGATCGCATCGTTTGTTTGCAGAAAGGGATCACATTACTTCTGATCAACCTAGACAACAGCACAACAGTTCAGGTCACAATTGTGTATAACAGTACCTGGACATTGGTACATAAACACAAACATCTACACCAACACCAACACCTACACAGTCACAAACACAGACACAGAGCTCATAGGAAAGGAGTAGAGGGTGGTCCGAGAGAGGAGTACCACCTGACGGCGAAGGATGGGAATTTACAGAGCCAAACCATGATGCTAAATGGAAATGCTCTAACTGTAAATTCAACTGGGGAAATACCTTCTTTGAAGCCTCTATATGTGAATTCATCAGCACCAATTATGGTTGCTCCATATTCTATTGTATTTGCACATATACCTGATGTAATTGTTCCAGCCTGCAGATAGAATTTGGTAGAGCACCAGATGGAACTCAAATTTGTTCCAGATGGTGATTTTCAGAAAATAAGACAATAGATACAAATTGTAATGCTTCAATTTTCAAGTGAAGAATCCATAAGTCAAACACGTCTCTCTCTCTCTATATATATATACACACACACACATACATGTGTGTGTGTAATGTAAATCCAAAGTGATGAACTTAGATAGCCATTGAAGAAGATGGTTCTAATTGCACATCATGCTCTTTGCAGCTCATCTCCACCATGCAACAGCCTTGACTGGCAAAAATGTTAAGAAAACCTTGACACCTTGAGGTTCTTGATTCTTCGTTCCAAATCTTTACCTTCTCGTTCACAAAATGAAGCCTGGTCCAGCAGTTTATCCCGCTCTCCGGACCGAACATAGGGTGACAACAAATGATGTCGAAATCAGGAGGCAGGATCTCGAGGAGGTTTTTGGCGAACTCTTTGACAGCGAGGACATCAACAAACAACGTGCCTTGCATCAGCCGGTGGAGAGGAAGTGACCGGAGGACTTGCTCAGCGGAAATCACTGATATGCTGAGCAGAATGACATCCGGTGCTGTTAGCAGAGGTCGTCCGGGTCGGAGAAAAGAACTGGACGCCGATCTTCTGGGCCTTGTCAGAGTGTTGGTATGGGCGGAGATTTGTAGTTGAATTGAAGAGAATACATTGGAAATGAGAACGAGGAAACTTTGGATTTGATGATCAAATAAATTAGAAACTTGTAAACTTGAAACACATGAATGCACAAGTTTCTAGACAGAGCAAAAACCAACAACATGCAAATAGAAATAGGGAGAAAATTGAGCAACTAAATTGGTTATAAGGAAAAAAAGAATTACAAAGCTAGTCCAACTCTTCATAGATTCGGCATTTTATCATCATCATCATCATCGTCCTATCAACCCCTTGAGAGGGAAAATTTTCTCTGCCGATGTACCATTAGAAGATACAATTTTTTAAAAAGCTTTCTTGCACTACAAACTAAGAAATGAAACCAGCAGAGAAAGGGAACAAGATTAAATGGGTTTAGATATGGTGCTAGTACCAAAAACAGAGGACCTTGTTATAAATTATTTGAGGATCTTGAACAGCAATCCACCGTGAGTGGCGAAAAAGGGAGCAAACACGAGAGACTCGACAGCCATTAGCTTGATGAGGATGTTGAGTGATGGTCCTGACGTGTCCTTGAGTGGGTCTCCGACAGTGTCGCCAATAACAGCTGCCTTGTGTGGGTCGGATCCTTTGGGACCAAGGGTTCTTGCATGCTCAGATGATCCAGCCTATCCACAACCAAATGATATGCCAATTAGAATAGAGTAAATACTAAATACCAAAGACCTTGTGTGGTCCAATCACATGCTTACCTCAATATACTTCTTGGCATTGTCCCAAGCACCACCAGTGTTTGATGCGGAGATGGCGATCTGTGGATACAAAAAATATGGAAACACGTGTATGAGTACAAGATTTTTGGCCAACTCAATTATCATCTGACAATCAAAATTCAATTACCTGTACACCAGAGACGAGGGATCCAGCGAGAACACCAGAGAGAGTTTCCACACCGAAAAGGATACCAACAATAAGGGGTGTGAGCATGACAAGGGCACCAGGAGGGACCATTTCTTTGATGGATGCGTCGGTGGAGATCTTAACACAGGTAGCATAGTCAGGCTTGGCAGTACCCTCCATGAGACCCGGGATGGTATTGAACTGTCTACGGACTTCCTCAACCATCTTTAGAGCTGCACTTCCCACACTCTTCATTGTCATGGCAGAGAACCAGTAAGGAAGCATGGCACCCACAATTAGACCAATAAAAACTTTTGGGGTCAAAACATCTACGGTTGTAATAGATGCACGGCTCACATAGGCACCAAAGAGAGCCAGAGAGACAAGAGCAGCTGAACCAATTGCAAAACCCTGAAACACAAATTCAAAGAAAATAACATTAGGCATTTCAATTGAGTTTTCACATCAGTGCAATTATTTCTTATTGAATATACTTCATTAAAAATTTGGAGAGAGACAGTTAATCAACAGCTTCTTTGAAGTTTAATGCCTATTTCAGATTTTTTTTTTTTCCCTTACTAGAGCTGATACGGAACAAGAAGACAACCATGGATCATGGCAATTGCCTTTACTTGGCAAATGAAAAGGACTCCCAAAACCAGTGGTCCTGTAATAGTTCTGGGAGGCATGTGACATATAAATAATGTGATTATACTGTTCCAATATTAAAGAGCACAAGACAGGATGAAACTACTGCTGCTAGGAGCCTGGGACAGGTGATCCCATTTGTCATTGTTGTGCCACTTGTGGTCCCATGGAAATCCATGAACTGACCAATGAAAGCATGAAAGTCCCACGAAACAAGCACACAAAATGGATAGCAAACAACACAGTAGCCAGTCAATGAAGAGATAACAAATTTTGGCACCTTTCCAATAGCAGCAGTAGTGTTTCCTGCAGCATCAAGGGCATCCGTTCTCTCACGGATTCTGTGACTCATGCCTGCCATCTCAGCAATGCCTCCAGCATTGTCACTAATAGGACCATATGCATCAATGGCCAACCCAGTAGCAATAGTGCTCAGCATTCCAAGGGCTGCTACTGCAATACCATACATAGCAGCCAAGCTGAAACTGACAAAAATGCTGACTGCGATGGCAAAAATAGGAATGATAACTGATTTGTATCCCAATGCAAGACCAAAAATAATATTGGTAGCAGCTCCAGTCCGGCAGGAATCAGCAACATCTTGCACAGGGCTGCAAGATAATGGAAACAAGCCTCAGAGTAAAGATCAATAATCAAAGCAGAGGAGGCAGAGATTAAAAAAATACTAGATGTAGTTACCTGTAGGCATTGCTAGTATAGTATTCAGTGACAAATCCAATGATAAGCCCAGCCCACAAACCGACACCAACGCACAAGAACAGCTCCCTGAACACCCATACTAAAGTCAGTATTTCCCAAAATTAGGATTATATTGTAATACTAATACATTCACTTCCACGAGTTTGTGAGCCAACACAGAGGCAAACATGAAATGACTAAGCACTTCAGCAGCAATGAAAAATGAAGTATTTGTACTACCCATATCATCCACCAAAGAAGTAATAATGGAGCTTACCAGTTCTTCACTACTTTCTGGGTTCCAAAATTGAAGATGGTGAAGGAAGATGGGAGTGCAACCCAACTAACAATTGCAATTCCAATAGTCATCAGAACAGTTGAAATGATGAGTTGCCTTTTTAGTGCTGGCTCAATCTCCTTCACAGCTTTGATCTCAAAGAAATCAGTTGCAAATAAGGTAGTGATCAGACAAACAAGGATACCCACGGAACTGATTACAAGAGGATATAACATAGATGTAAACTCATGGTTAATCCCGAAAGAGGAAATGGAAGCAACAACAAGGGCTGCACAGGATGACTCGGCATATGAGCCAAAAAGATCAGATCCCATGCCAGCAATATCTCCAACATTGTCACCAACATTGTCAGCAATGACCTGAAAAAATGGAGACAATTTAAACACTAGCCTAAAAGCAAACAGCCAAAGAGACACACATAATTCAAGTAAACTAAAGCATAAGTTGCAAACTCCTTACAGCTGGATTTCTTGGGTCATCCTCAGGAATGTTCCTTTCAACCTTGCCAACAAGATCGGCACCAACATCAGCAGCTTCAGTGTA
>JAYMTE010001496.1:0-5000 GCA_036897545.1 Pelargonium fulgidum
CTCTGGATGGCAAGTAATGCTCGTGGGTATTCGGCTGGTTGAAAGCATATTTTATTTCTGGATGTTCCAACATCTTTTGCGGGACTTCAGGAAAATGCGCGCAGAACATTTCTGCGTCAAATATGGGTTATATTTAAGCCTTTCCTTAATAATAAGGATCTGCGCGCCGTCCGTAGCATTCCTCCAAGGATCCTTTTAATTTTGTTTTTTTTTAAGAAAGGGGCGGATAGCGGGAGTCGAACCCGCGTCTTCTCCTTGGCAAGGAGAGATTGGACCAATCAACTATATCCGCCTTCAAATAAGGGTAGATAACAAAATTTATTATGGTATTTTGCACTGTACGATCCCATAAACAAAAAACAAAGGGACCGTTTTCTTGCAAGAGATAATAATAAGAATTCTAGAATGGATTGCTCCCTATGCCTAGATCACGGATAAATGGAAATTTTATTGATAAGACCTTTTCAATTGTAGCCAACATATTATTACGAATAATTCCTACAAGCCCAGGAGAAAGAGAGGCTTTTACCTATTACAGAGATGGTGTGATTTGATTCTGTTTTTTTTTATCGCTCTCCGTACTTAGGAGAAAGACATTTCTGGATAGAAAGAAAAACAAGATTTTCTTTTCAATAAATATACGCTTGTTGAAGGTGAAGTTTGTCAATAACATAAAAACAATTCCTTCTGTCGTGTATCCCCGATTAATGCAACCTCAGATGCTTCAATTGTCGATTGATTCTAGTATTGAGCGAAAGGTTATACCTTTGTAGGTTCTATATATAAATGTGGTTGAACCTTATTCGACGAGTCCCAATGGGCGGCAGAGGAGAAGAAGCACTACGTCTAGGAATCAACAACACGAAACCTTTGTTATAAATTACCCCTTATCCTTATCGGGGCTAAAAAGAATGGTTGGGACAAGAAACATCCATCTCGTTCGTACTTTGAATACACGTATAACCATCGAAGACTGTTGAAGTGCCCCATTCCCAGGAATTAGGAGGCGTTGAGGACAATTCAATTTTTATAATTGGCCCTTTTTTTATCGGGTACCAATACGCTTGATGTTAAGAAAAAAGATTTTGAAGGAAGGTTGGCTAGTGATTTCTTGTAAAAACACTAGCCCCGCTCAGTTAATAATGAGACAATTTCAATCTTTTTTGATTCCGTGTACCATTCTCATTATGCACATAAGTTAAGGGAGGAGCCGTATGAGATGAAAATATCACGTACGGTTTTGGAACGGAGATTCCTGAAATCGAATGACGACCGTAACGGATGTCGGCTCAATCCGAAGGAAATTATGCGGAAGCTTTGCAGAATTATTATGAAGCGATGCGACTAGAAATGGATCCCTATGATCGAAGTTATATCCTATATAACATAGGCCTTATCTATACAAGTAACGGAGAACATACGAAAGCTTTGGAATATTATTTTCGGGCACTCGAGCGAAACCCGTTCTTACCACAAGCTTTGAATAATATGGCTGTGATCTGTCATTACGTGCGGCTATCTCCACTATAGAAAGAAAAAAGAAAAGAAAGGTAAGAGCAAATCCCCTATGAAATACTAAAACAAAAAAAGGCTTGCTACATATGCATCGTCCAAAACAACGATTTTTAACAGCTGTAGCAAAGAAAGAAAGTTCTTAGAAATAAGAAAAAGAGATGTGCCTAGATACTTTTTTCTATGGATAAAGTATCTAATTGATAGAGTAAACGCCGTAAGGATCAATATCAATTTGCGAGGTTTTGAGCCGAGCTGAGACAATAAGAACTGCTTACTTATTACTTATCTCATGATATGAGATAAAAGTTAGGAATTCGCTTATGTAATCGAGCGGATCCCCTAAGATTAAGGTATTGAGCAGCGGCGTAGCATCAGATCCCAAAGATAGTAAGGCTTTTCTCTTCCTTCTGATGAAGACAATCCTTTTTCAAGGATTCTATATTCATTTCTTTCTCTATGAAACTGAGATAGTTATCTTTCAGAAAATGAGTAGAATAAAAGAATAGCGAAAAGACCCATGCTTTATTCTTTTTTTTTATTCTTTTGAGGGTAGGAAAAGAGATAAAACTCAAATCAATCATTAATCAAAATGAAAGTTTGAAACTCATGGAATTCGCCTCTTTTGGTTAATCCTAAATAACTGAGATAGATTCATCGGGAATCCCCTTGAATTAAATAGGGCAGATTCACAAAAAAGAAAAACCAAAAGAATGGATTGCGGAGCCGTATGAGGTAGGAAACCCTCAAGTACGGTTCTAGGGAAAGGAATTGACCCCCCTATTCCGACCGGGGCGAACAGGCCATTCGCCAGGGAGATTCCGAAATTGCGGAGGCTTGGTTCGACCAAGCTGCTGAGTATTGGAAACAAGCGATAGCACTTACTCCTGGTAATTATATTGAAGCGCAGAATTGGTTGAAGATTACGAGGCGTTTCGAATAAGAAAAGAAGAAGAAGACTCTGTTTCTTTATTCTATTTATCTATTTTATTCGTATTTATTTGGATTTTAGTTAGGGTGAATTCTATTTGTTAGAATGAATTCTTTATTGCCTTTGTCAGTCAAAAAAAAGACATCCTTTTTCTGGGAAGACCCAATATCAGAATTTTTTTATATCCCTTCTAAAACGCGTTCTATTTCGTCTGACATTTCGTAAGTAGAAAGGATAGACAGATAGAGTAAAGAATATATATGTTCTTTTTTCTGTTATTCAAAATAACCTTCGAATGCCTAACTATTGAATAGATAGTCGGATAGCTTTTAGTAATGTACTAACGAATGATTGCCCGCGTGATTTGGAATAAAATAAGAAGAGTTATTAATTCCTCTTTTTTATGTAAGACATAAGGCAGCCTCCTCTAGAAATTTGTAATTGAAATATGAATACACTAGGTTGCCCGAAAAAAGGTTTTTTCGGCAATTCAAAGCCCCAAAAGGTTTGATCAAATTGAAAAGGGTCCGTTAAGCTCCTCGGAGCTATGTCATAATAGATCCGAACACTTGCCCCGGATCGGCTTCCCGATCATAATTGCTCTAGTGAATAACTAAAGAAAATAGATAGATGGGAGAAAGAAGGCTTTGTAAAAATATCTCCTAGGTTCACTAATTACTTGACTGTTGGCGGGTCTCTTTGTATGTCTTGTCCGGAAAGAGGAGGACTCAATGATTATTCGTTCGCCGGAACCCGAAGTGAAAATTTTGGTAGATAGGGATCCTATAAAAACGTCTTTCGAGGAATGGGCTAGACCGGGTCATTTCTCAAGAACAATAGCCAAGGGGCCTGATACTACCACTTGGATCTGGAACCTACATGCTGATGCTCACGATTTCGATAGCCATACCAGCGATTTGGAGGAGATCTCTCGAAAAGTATTTAGTGCCCATTTCGGCCAACTTTCCATCATCTTTCTTTGGCTGAGTGGCATGTATTTCCATGGTGCTCGTTTTTCCAATTATGAAGCCTGGCTAAGTGATCCTACTCACATTGGACCTAGCGCCCAGGTGGTTTGGCCAATAGTAGGCCAAGAAATATTGAATGGTGATGTGGGTGGTGGTTTTCGAGGAATACAAATCACCTCTGGTTTTTTTCAGATTTGGCGAGCATCTGGAATAACTAGTGAATTACAACTTTATTGTACCGCAATTGGTGCATTGGTCTTTGCAGCCTTAATGCTTTTTGCTGGTTGGTTCCATTATCACAAAGCTGCTCCCAAATTAGCTTGGTTCCAAGATGTAGAATCTATGTTGAATCACCATTTAGCAGGGCTACTAGGTCTTGGGTCTCTTTCTTGGGCGGGGCATCAAGTCCATGTCTCTTTACCAATTAACCAATTTCTAAACGCTGGAGTAGATCCTAAAGAAATCCCACTTCCTCATGAATTTATCTTGAATCGGGATCTTTTGGCTCAACTTTATCCTAGTTTTGCCGAGGGAGCAACTCCCCTTTTTACCTTGAATTGGTCAAAATATGGGGAATTTCTGACTTTTCGTGGAGGATTAGATCCAGTAACTGGCGGTCTCTGGCTGACCGATATTGCACACCACCATTTAGCTATTGCAATTCTTTTTCTGATAGCAGGTCACATGTATAGGACCAACTGGGGCATTGGCCATGATCTAAAAGAGATTTTAGAAGCCCATAAAGGACCTTTTACAGGCCAAGGCCATAAGGGCCTCTATGAGATTCTAACAACGTCATGGCATGCTCAATTATCCCTTAACTTAGCTATGTTAGGCTCTTTAACCATTGTTGTAGCTCACCATATGTATTCCATGCCCCCTTATCCATATCTAGCTACTGATTATGGTACACAACTGTCGTTGTTCACACACCACATGTGGATTGGCGCTTTTCTCATAGTTGGCGCTGCTGCGCATGCAGCCATTTTTATGGTACGAGACTATGATCCAACTACTCGATACAACGATCTATTAGACCGTGTCCTTAGGCATCGCGATGCAATCATATCACATCTCAACTGGGTATGTATATTTTTAGGCTTTCACAGTTTTGGTTTGTATATTCATAATGATACCATGAGCGCTTTGGGGCGTCCCCAAGATATGTTTTCAGATACTGCTATCCAATTACAACCTGTCTTTGCTCAATGGATACAAAACACCCACGCTTTAGCACCTGGTGCAACGGCCCCCGGTGCAATAACAGGGACCAGTTTGACTTGGGGAGGGGTCGATTTAGTGGCAGTGGGTGGCAAGGTTGCTTTGTTACCTATTCCATTAGGAACCGCAGATTTTTTGGTACATCATATTCATGCATTTACGATTCATGTGACCCTATTGATACTTCTCAAAGGCGTTCTATTTGCTCGTAGTTCTCGTTTGATACCGGATAAAGCAAATCTTGGGTTCCGTTTCCCTTGTGATGGGCCTGGAAGAGGGGGGACATGCCAAGTATCCGCTTGGGATCATGTCTTCTTAGGTCTTTTTTGGATGTACAATGCTATTTCGGTAGTAATTTTCCATTTTAG